>CAUYQV010092593.1:0-28263 GCA_963574575.1 Galagoides demidoff | reverse complement strand
TTTGGCTGGGGCTGGGTTTGAACCCACCACCCTTGGTATACGGGCCGGCACCCTACCCACTGAGCCACAGGTGCTGCCCCGGGACTACAGATTTTTATATTTTATTAAAATAATTTTATCAGGCAGCACCTGTGGCTCAGTGAGAAGGGTGCCGGCCCCATATACCAAGGGTGGTGGATTCAAACCTGGCCCTGGCCAAACTGCAACAAAAAAATGGCCAGGCATTGTGGCGGGTGCCTGTGGTCCCAGCTACTCCAGAAGCTGAGGCAAGAGAATCACCTAAGCCCAAGAGCTGGAGCTTGCTGTGAGCTGTGATGCTACGGCACTCTACCGAGGAAGACAAAGTGAGACTCTGTCTCTAAAAAAAAAGAAAAGAAAAGAAAACTAAGTCTTCTCTATTAAAAGAGCTAAGATTGGATGTGGGACACTATTATGAGAGGGACTATACCTAACAAATGCAAACACTGTAACCTAGTTGTTTGTACTCTCACATTAATCTGGAAAAATAAATAAGTGAATAAAAGAGCTAAGGTTGTCCTACAACTAGGTAATTTTCTGTATTTATCTTTGACCTCTTTCGTCATGTTAGTTAAATGGCAATTATTTCACAATGACCTTGGATCCTATTTAATCAAATGTTTTAAATCTTTTCACTTTTTTTTTTTTTGAGACAGACTCTCACTATGTCGCCCTCGATAGAGTGCTGTGGCATCACAGCTCACAGTAACCTCAAACTCCTGGGCTTAAGCGGTTCTCTTGCTTCAGCCTCCCAAGTAGCTGGGACTACAGGTGCCTGCCACAACACCTGGTTATTTTTTGTTGTGGTTGTCGTTGTTGTTTAGTAGGCCCTGGCAAGGTTTGAGCCAACCAGCCCCAGAGTATCTTTTCATGTTTTTGACTTTTCCAAATCAAATTCTAAATGAAGTTTTTTGACCTCAAACTAACTTTAGGATTTGCCAGAGGGACCCTGGAAAATCTCAAAAGAATTCGTTCTCTTTCCTTAAAGAAACAGATACTAAACCAGTTACGCTTATTTGATATGCAAGGAAATTATTGTCAAATAAAAGTGATATTTTAACCTTCTTTAGGTTCTATTTGTATAAGTAATGTAAGTATTCCAGAAATTGTATGAAATTCCTAGAAATGTGATGCATATGGGTATAATGTTAGCAGTCATAATTTCAGTTATTATCTTAAAATGTTGTATTCTTACAGAAATAGCCAATTATCTTTATCAGCTGCACTATAATGAACTTTCATCAAATCTTTGACTGTAGCCATTTTAAGTATTTTGTCATTCACTGACAGTTACTGTTTTACTCTGATGCTTTCCTGAAAGCTTTTGCAAACCACTATAATCCGACAAGTTTTCCTCTTCAAGGAGATTCAGGGAAGACTCTGTTAAGTACAAGTTTCTGACAACTTTAAGATCATACCATTGAACCGGGTAAGAATTTCCAGAAATTTATTGAAGAGACCGATTGACTCATAAATCTGCTAAGCCAACATCAAAGAGGACAAGAATTAATCACTAAATGAACTGATGAGAAGGACTACAATTTTTGTTTAAAACACTGCTGGAGTTGAGCACAGTGATTCATGCCTATAATCCCAGCACTTTGGGAAGGCAAGGTGGGAGGAAGCAAGACAGAGCAAGATTCTGTCTCTAAAAAAAAAAAATAATAATAAAATAAATAACATAAGTAAAACATTGCTGGTTCTTTAGTGTTTTGTTTTCCATATTTAAAGAACTACTTTTTTTTCCTTCTTTTTTCTTTTTATTTTGAGACAGACTCTCAAGCTGTCGCCCTGGGTAAAGTGCCCTGGTGTCAGGCTCAGTGCCTGTGGCTCAAGTGGCTAAGGCGCCAGCCACATACACCTAAGGTGGCGGGTTCGAATCCAGACTGGGTCCACCAAACAACAATGATGGCTGCAACCAAAAAATAACCGGGTGCTATGGCGGGTGCCTGTGGTCCCAGCTACTTGGGAGACTGAGGCAGGAGACTCGCTTGAGCCCAGGAGTTGGAGGTTGCTATGAGCTGTGATGCCATGGCACTCTACCCAGGCCTGGGCCTCCCAGAGTGCTATGATTACAGGTGTGACCCACCGCGCCTGGCATCTTTTTTCTTTTTTAGAGACAGCATCTCACTGTCACACAGGCTAGAGTGCAGTGGCATGATCATAGCTCATGCTAACCTCGAACTCCTGGGCTCAAGCAATCCTCTTACCTCAGCTTCTCAAGTAGCTAGAACTATAGGTGCACCATACCCAACTAAATTATTTTACTTCATGAAAGATGGGGTCTAGGCTGGTCTTGAAATCCTGGCCTCAAGTGATCCACCTGCCTTGGCCTCTCAATGTGCTGGTATTACAGGTGTGCGCTCCCATGACTGGCCCCTTTTTAATTTTTCTTAAGCTACCTACCTTAAGCTATAGTAATTGGGTAGAAAAACTGAAATATTTACCCTTTCCTTCCGACCTCGTCCTTAAGGAATTCAGAAACTCTTCTTATTCTTTTTTTTTTTTTTTTTTGTGACAGAGTCTCACTATTCACTCTCAGTAGAGTGCTGTAGCATCACAGCTCACAGCAACCTCAAACTCTTGGGTTTAAGTGATTCTCTTGCCTCAGCCTCCCAAGTAGCTGGGACTATAGGCACCCACCACAACTCCCATCTATTTTTTTTTTGGTAATTGTTATTGTTGTTCAGCAGGCTCAGGCTGGGCTCAAACCCACCAGCCTGGTGTATGTGGCTGGCGCTGTAACCACTGAGTTATAGGCGCTGAGCCTGAGAATTCAGAAACTCTTATTGAATGATTTTATTTTCATGGCAATATAGTTACTTGTATAAATTAAACAAAAACATAAGCTTCTTGTGACAGGACACAATCGGAAATATTGGCTACATTTCCAAGGCTTTCCTTGGAAAGTCGTATTTGAGAATGACGTGCATAGAATCAGATAGCACTAGATAGCGTCAAGGAACTTCAATTGGCTTTCTGGAGCCAAAAAAGTCACTTGGGGAAAAAAAATCATCCTCGTACCTTGCATACATAGTTGTCTTACACAGGGCCTAGACGAGGAAGGCAGGCTCAAGAACTTCAGGATACTTTGGGGACCTGGCAGGCAGAATCTGACAATGAGTCTTTAGCTTGGTGTTCTAGCTTGGAGGAGCTTTTAAAAAATACACTTTGAAGGCCTGGTGTTGTGGCTCACACCTGTCATCCTGGCATTCTGGGAGGCCAAGGCAAGTGGATTGCTTGAACTCAGGAGTTCAAGACCAGCTGGAGCAAGGGCAAGGCTCCACCTCCACTAGAAGTAGAAAGAAAAAAAAAAATCTAGCTGGGTGTCTGTGTGAGTGCCTATAGTCCCAGCCACTTGGGAGGTTGAGGTTAGAGGATCACTTGAGCCTATTAGTTTGAGATGCTGTGAGCTACAATGAAGCCACGGCACTCTACAGAGGGTGACATAGTGAGACTCTGTCTCAAAAAAAAAAAAAATAAATAAATGAAAGAAAGTTCCCCCAAACGCCAGAAGATATCACCAGGGACATTTCGTGTACAAAAGATGATGCTTCAAGCCCTCTCGCTCTTGGGGCTCAGAAACTGGATTTAGAGTCTGTTCTAATCATTAATGTTCATTTTTCTTTTGTTTCCATAGAAATGCCTGTTTGGGGGGGGGATGGGAGGCTTAACCTAAAGTAGATGAAAAGCCAAGGCAAGTCCTCGAGACACAAAATGAGACAAACAGGAAAAAAATGACAGGCCCTAGGATCGAAAAGGATCAGTTACTAATGGATACCTCAAAACCATATTTTAACAAGAACCATTATCCAAACAAATATTTTCCTCCTGCTAATCTGAATTTGGAAAGGAAAGGACAAGGATAAGTTTTTGTCTTCCTCTCTACAGGACAGAGATACTACAGAGATCCCGGAGACTAAGGTGGTCAGAATGCTTACCTTCTGCTGGCTTTTGTCAGTTTTCCCTGGATGTCATCTGCAGGCTCTGGAGCAAGTGGGGTGTCTCAGCTGTCCCTTGTAGGGTGCCAGAAACTATAGGGAAGGGAAAATATCTTTTCCTCTCTTCATCTTAGGCTCATGGCTGAGGCCACTCTGACAAAAGACAGATTAACAAGAGAAAAGCATTCAAATGTATTTGACATTAGTTTTATGTAACATGAGAGCCTTCCCAAGGAAATGAAGACCCAAGGAATAGGTTAAACCTGTGTATTTTTATGCTAGGTTTTTTTTTTTTTTTTTTTTTTTAGTTGGAGCCTCAAGCTATCCCCCTGGGTAGAGTGCCATGGCATCACAGCTCATAGCAACCTCCAACTCCTGGGCTCAAGCCAGTCTCCTGCCTCCTCCTCCCAAGTAGCTGGGACCACAGGTGCCCGCCACAACGCCCAGCCATTTTTTGGTTGCAGCCATCATTGTTATTTGGCGGGCCCAGGCTGGGGATTTGAACCCGCCACCTTAGGTGTACGTGGCTGGCGCCTTAGCCGATTGAGCCATAGGTGCCGAGCCTTTATGCTAGGTTTAATGAAGAGTGGGTAGTAGGGGAGAAATATGATAGGGCGAAATGAGTGTGATCTAATGGTAATAAACTGGGGGGAACTTAGAAGGCCTGTTCATTCCCATTCCTCTGTGAGTCCCTTCGCCTTCAGATACAGGGATGTTCCTTTCCTCCAGGGACACTTCTCACATTTGGGTCTTATGACTTGGTTTAAGGAAGGGTCAGAAAACTCTCCTTCAATTTGATAACTCAGTTCAGGGGAGAAAGGTGTAGGTAGGTAAGTGTGACCTTTCTGTTTCCGTCATTTTCTCAGATTTCTTCAGATTTGGGGGTGATGTGTCTTGAACCCACCAAATGTTACAGGCAACATTTACAGGTCACAGAACAAGAGGGAATAAACTTGAAACTCAAACTGAATTTCCTAGTTCTTGTGACTCCTAAGATTGAACTCTGCCTCCAGCTCTGAAACCAGACACTGCCAGGACAGGTTGGCAGCTTCTGCTCTTGGTAGCTGAGTCTGTGACTCCTTGGAAGAGTCCTCTCTCTGTTCAGCATCACTCTAGGACTGGACCATGTATAATGATCCTGGATTCTAAACCCTGGAGCTTCTGTGAAGTCCCCCAAGAGACAATGTGCTTCAGGCAGCAAGAGATTCATGAGATTTAGTGACTTGTCCAAGGCTGCACAGCAAAACAATCCTCTGCAGAGCAGGGATGAAAGGGGGAAGCAGGGAAGACACTCAAGAAGAGGTGTGGCCCCTGGCCTTGCAAATTACCCATTGACCCTGAACCTGCAGCAGCTGGAAAAGGACTTTCTTGTGGTCATGCCCCAGCTCCTTCCTCGAGACCAGTTCTCAGGGTTGGAAGGGATGCTAGTTTTTCCTGTTTGCTATCTTGGCCCCCTCAAATAAGCTGCCTGGTATAGTCCAACCCCGAAATTGCAAAGTGAGATCTACACATATATACTGACCCCAAATCTGGGTGTTGGGATGTCAAAGGGCAAGAGATGGGTCTGAGGCTGTTTCTAAGGAGGGGATCTGTGGTAGGTTGACTAATGGCCCCCAAAGATAGCCACATCCTAATTCCTGGAGCCTGTGAGTATATGCCTGCAAAGGGGATTTTACAGATGTGACTTAATGATCTTGAGACAGTGGTGAGGGATGGAGGATATGCTGGTCACCAGAGAGTACCCTAAATAAAATGGTAAGTTCTTTTAGAGGAGGGAGGCGAGAGGTGTGCTGACAGAGCAAGGGGTTAGAGTGATGTAGGGGAGAGGTCAGGAGCCAGGGAGCAGAGGCGGCCTTCGGAAGCTGGAAAAGCAAGGACCATAGTCTCCCCTTAGCCTCTACAAGGATGCAATCCTGCCACTGCCTTGGTTTTGTCCTTGTAAGAGCAATGTGGACTTCTGATTTCCAGAAATGTAAGAGAATAGATTGTGCTATTTTATGCCAATAAGTGGCTGTCAGTTGTACAGCAGCATTGAGAGACCAATACAGGATCTTTCCAGGAGGCACACAGGGACTCGTCTAGGGGTAAGGCCAACCCAGAAAAGCAGAGCAAGAGAAGGGCACCTCGGGCCTCCTCTCCCAAGGCCGCCTTGGAGGCTCAGTGGAGGCCCAAACCGGTGCAAAGCTGCCCCTGTCCTGATCACTGGTGTGTTTGAGGCCCCTGGCATCAGCCCTGCCCCTTGCACTCCACCTCTCTCCTGGCCCTTAACTGCTCTCTCCTGCCTCTCTATTTTCCCCTTGGCCTCCGTCAGAGAGCTCCTCATTTCTCCTCTAAACTTAGACCACTCAAAACCCAGAATCCAATTTCATTCTTCTTGGGTTTATAGCAAGTAAGAAAACAGTATGTACCTACCTAATAGGTAGCACCTGGCTTGGATGGGGAATTTTTCTTGGTTTAGGAAAAGATCCTTAGGGCCACCTGGCTGTGATGGGAGAGGCCCTGGGCAGGACCTGCAGGAAGCAACTGGAGACAGTGAGACCTTCATTACCTCCCACAAGACATGACAGAGCATGGTGAGGGGAACTGGCAGGGGAGGAGCACTTGCTCAGGAAAGGGAAGGGACAGAGACACCCAGTGACAGGCAAGAACCAGGCTGATACATGCAAAACAGGGGCATTTATTTATTTATTTAGAGACAGAATCTCACGCTGTCACCCTGTAGTAGCTGGGACTACAGGGACTCATCACAGGGCCTGACTAATTTTTCTTTTCTTTTCTTTTCCTTTTTTTTGAGACAGAGTTTCACTTTGTTACCTTCAGTAGCATGCTGTGGTGTCATAGCTCACAGCAATCTCAAACTCTTGGGCTCAAGATATCCTCTTGCCTCAGCCTCCCGAGTAGCTGGAACTACAGAACCCTGCCACAACACCTGGCTATTTTTTAAAGACAGAGTCTTGTGCTTGCTCAGGCTGGTCTCAAACCTGTGAGCTCAGGCAATCCACCTGCCTTGGCCTCCCGGAGAGGATTACAGGCGTGAGCCATCCTGCCTGGCCTAATTTTTCTATTTTTAGCAGAGACAGGTGTCACCATTGCTTAGTCTGGTCTGGAACTCCAGAGCTCAAGTGATCCTCCCACCTTGGCCTCCCAGATTGCTAGACAGGCTTGGGCTACCCTGCCCAGCCACAACAGAGGCTTTTAAACTCAGAATATCTACATCTTATACTGTTTGTGTAAATCTCCTCTGCTTGTTTCCGTTCTTCAGTGAAGTTTTTAAGGCCAAATGACCTTTGGGTGAATGCACCTTCTTGCTTTTTTATTTTATGTATTTTATTTATTTATTTTTTTGAGATAGAGTCTCACTTGGTCACCCTTGGTAGAGTGCTGTGGCATCATAGCTCACAGCAACTTAAAATTCTTGGGTTCAAGTGATTCCCTTGCCTTAGCCTCCCGAGTTGCTGGGACTACAGGTGCCTGCCACAGTGCCCAGCTATTTTTTAGAGATGGGGGTCTCACTCTTTCTCAGGTTGGTTTCGAAATTGTGAGCTCAGGTAATCCACCAGCCTCAGCCTCCCAAGTGCTGGGATTATAGGCATGAGCCACTCTGGCCTTTGCTTTTCTTTTAAAATAAGCCAAGGACAAAGGGCTGAGTTCTATGGTTTGCACAGGGTAGGTATGTACGTTTGGGATGGAAGGGCAATCTGTAACCTCCTCCCCTGTTGAGGGGAGCTTGGAGCTAGAGGTGAACACAACACTCAATGCTTCTTCTCTAAGTACTTTTAAAGACACTTTGCTTATAACTTCATTGAATCCTCACAACAATCTCATGAGGTTTACACCATTACCCTCATTTAACAGATGAGAAAACTGAGACACAGAGAAGTCACTAACTTGCCCAGGTTCACAAGAGAGAATTCACATTCCAGCCCACACAGCCTACTCCACAGCCCCTACTCTAACTGCTGGGCCATATGGCCCCCAACTTCAGCCCTGTTGCAGTGAGATTGTAAACTCTGCTCCTCTCCCTAAGAAGGCAAAGAAATTCTGGGCAGGGAAACTATGGGATGGGAGTTCAAGGCCATCTTATCTAGCTCCTAAGGGAGCAGTGTGGCCCTAGTTCACACCCGGGACTGTACCTTGTCATTCCATTGTCTGTGTCCTCTTCCCAACTAGGCTAGGGCTCCTGGAGCAGATAGTGCCTTTGCTAAATAATACTAAGCCCAACATTAGTAGAGGGTTTTCTACTTTCACATGAGCAAACTAATGTAATTGACATGATGGTCCCAGGAGTTGGGCAGAAATCATTGCCTACACTTACAGGAGAAGAAACCGAGGCTCTCAGAAGCCGCATGGTTTACAGCATATAGCTGGGAAGTGGCAGGATTCTGAACTGGAACATGAGAATTTTCTTTCTCCCCCATGGTGATTTCTTATCAGTTTAACTACTTTTAAAAACGTTACCACCATCCCCTCAAAAAGAGACCACTCTAATTTTCTTTCCATTTTGAAAGTACAGGCCCTACAGGAAGTTGGTCTTAAGCTGGAAATAGCATAGTATCAGGATGATTTCCTCTGGCTTCAGGGCAGGGCTCCTTGGGATTTGGTGTTAACCACCAATCTTGGGTTTGTCCTTCCATAAAAGGACTCTGGCCACAGGATAATTGTTGCACATTCATCTCCAAGGCTACTTTTAAATGTAGAGCCGAAGGCCAAACTCTCACTGTTCTGATTAACACTGCACCTTGCAAAGAAAGAAAAACAGCTTTCCATTAGCTTCTGCTCCAGCTCGGAGAGAGGCCAGTTCAATCAAAAACCACTTTAGCGAAGGGAGGAACAGGTGGCACAGAGCAGTGATCTCCCTGATACTAACTGACTTTGCCTTTTCAATTTCTTCTTTATTTAAGAATCTTTACCACAGAAATGACTGACTGGTATCTCTGTCCTATATCCAGGGACTTCCTCAACAAATGCATCCAAGACTTTGAGCAAAAGGGTAACTGTCCATCTAAATGGTGTGGGCTTTCACAATGACAGGGTGCAGGAAATACTACCCCCAAATGTGGCACCTTGGAAATTGAGAAAACAGCAGGAGCAGAAAGACCACTTCCACCTTTCCCCTGCCCTTCTTCCTTGTACCAGGCCATAAAACCTAGGAAGGTCACTCTCTGACCTGCTTCCTCCCTTCTCCCCTGAAGATCTCACCCTGCCCATCTCAGCAGCTAGATAAGATGGCACGCCCATACCACATTTTGCCCTGCTTTCTTTGCCTTCTTAGGGATAGGGTCAGAATTTATAATCTCACTGCAACAGGGCTGAAGTTGGGGGCTGTATGGCCCAGCAGTTAGAGTAGGGGCTGTGGAGTAGGCTGTGTGGGCTGGAATGTGAATTCTCCTCCCTTGTGAACCCAGGCAAGGTAGTGACTTCTCTGTGTCTTGGTTTCCTCATCTGTAAAATGAGGGTAATGGTGTATACCTCATTAGATTGTTATGAGGAGTCAATGAAGTTATGAGCAAAGGTACCTAGAAAAGCATGTGACAAGTGTCCTGCCCTATACCCAGAGGGAAGAAATGTTACACAGTGATGCCAAGAAGAATGGGAGCCAACAGTCCTTGATAAGTTCCCCCCAGAGTTCATTCCCATTAGACAACGTCCTTTTGTCCTCCAATAATACATAAGCGTATATATACACAGATTTCTTTGTTTCTTTAGGCCTTCATTTCTTTTTTTTTTTTTTTTGAGACGGAGCCTCAAGCTATCCCCCTGGGTAGAGTGCTATGGCATCATAGCTCACAGCAACCTCCAACTCCTGGGCTCAAGCGAGTCTCCTGCCTCCGCTTCCCAAGTAGCTGGGACCACAGGCGCCTGCCACAACGCCCGGCCATTTTTGGTTGCAGCTGTCATTGTTGTTTGGTGGGCCCGGGCTGGGGATTCGAACCCGCCACCTTAGGTGTATGTGGCTGGCCCCTTAGCCGATTGAGCCACAGGCGCCCAGCCAGGCCTTCATTTCTGAAGGCTCTTGTGTCACATAAAAGTTTTATTAAATAAATTTGTTATGGTTTTCTTTGTTTAATCTGTCTTGTGTTTTAGGGGTCTCAGCCACAAACTTATCTTTTGGTGAGGAAAATATATTACTCTTTCTCCCCTACAACAGGTGTGTGCCTGCCTCCTATCCTCTTCCAAAAAACCAGAGTCAAGCGCTTCCTGGGTACCCAGGGGATGCCACAGGCTGTGCTTTATGCCAGGGTAAGCAAAGACATGGCTCCTGCCCTTGAGGAGCTCATAGGAGAGTGGGGGAGAGGGGTGTAACTAACAAGCAGGAAGAAATATAAGAAAAACAAACTCTTTAGGGCTCAGGGAAGGGAGTTAATAAAGGCTGTGGTGTTGAGGAAGTTTTAGGGAGAAGCAAAACTTCATCTGAACCTTCCCCATTCATTCAACAACAGCTTCCTGAATGTGTTCCACCTGTCAGGTCTTGGGGAAGCAGCAGCTATTGGAACATCAAAGTTCCTGCCATGCTGGTAGGGAGCCGGATGATGAGAAAAACATAAGACAAATGGGAAGGTAGTGAGTGCAAAGGAGGAAATAAACAGGGCATGGAGTGGGATGAGGAAGGGGTCTCAATGTCAGGTTAATATTTAGAGGTATCAAGAAAAGCTGCACTGGCTCAGCACCTGTGGCTCAAGTGGCTAAGGCGCCAGCCACATACACCTAAGGTGGCAGGTTCGAATCCAGCCCGGGCTGGCCAAACAACAATGATGGCTGCAACCCAAAAAATAGCCAGGTTTTGTGGCGGGCACCTGTGGTCCCAGCTACTTGGGAGGCGGAGGCAGGAGACTCACTTGAGCCCAGGAGTTGGAGGTTACTGTGAGCTGTGATGCCACGGGACTATACCCAGGGTGACAGCTTGAGGCTCTGTCTCAAGAAAAAAAAAAGAAAGGAAAGAAAAGCTGCACTGAGAACATGACCTTTGAGTCAAGGTCAGAGGGAGGTGAAGGAGCAAGGCCTGCAGATATCTGGAGGGTGTCCTGAGAAGGGGTAACAGAGAGGTCAAAGGAGCTGGGCTGGCATTGCTTAGAGTTTCTGAGAAACAGCAAAGGTAGAAGGTGGACTCTTTCTCGGCTGCAGCCTGTGTGAAGGGAAGGATGCCTTTTTTTTTGAGACAGAGCCTCAAGCTGTCGCCTTGGGTAGAGTACTATGGCATCACAGCTCACAGCAACCTCCAACTCCTTAAGTTATTCTCTTGCTTCAGCCTCCTAAGTTGCTGAGACTACAGGTGCCTGCCACAACGCCCAGCTATTTTTTGGTTGTGGTTGGCATTGTTGTCTACAGGTGCCAAGCCGAAGGCTGCTTTTTGAAGGAAGTCACTCTAGTAGCAGCGCACAGAAACATTTTTGAACTTCCATTTCAGTTACCAGGTTGGTGTGGTGGGGAGAGGCAAAGCACACAAGGGTCTCACAGCCATTTTTCTCTTCAAGGGATGGAGAGGGGTTAGGAGCAGAGGAGAAATGAGACCAGATTTTTGTTTTAAAGGGATTATTCTGTATTATAAATAGACCATGAGGACAAGGATGAAATAGGGAAACATGTTAGGGCCATAGAGTGTTAGTAGGTACATGCTCAATTGAAAAGAAACTGCCAAAGCAGTCCCATCAGCAATGTGTGAGAGTCTACTTTTTCCACTGTAGGAGCCAAGGGAAACTTTCCTCTTCACCCTCTGAAGGTTCACTGAAAATCAGCCAATAAGAGGCAAATTAGGCTCCGCACCCGTAGCTTGGTGGTTAGGGCACTGGCCACATGCACCGGGGCTGGTGAGTTCAAACCCAGCCAGGGCCTGCTAAACACCAATGACAACAATAACAACAACAACAACAAAAATATCCAGGCATTGTGGTGGGCACCTGTAGTCCCAACTACTGGGAGGCTGAGGCAAGAGAATCACATAAGCCCAAGAGTTTGAGGTTGCTGTGAGCTGTGACGTCATGGCACTCTACCGAGGGCGACATAGTAAGATTCTGTCTCAAAAAAATAAAATAAAATAAAAGAGGCAGATTAATAGAAGAAAATACATACAAAATTTATTCTAACATGCAGAGCTCAAGGGAATTATAGGAGGATGATTACCCAATAACCCATTGGGTACAGATGCATAGACACCCTTTTTTTAATAGGGAAGAAAAGATGAGGGGAAATGTGGCAATTTGGGAGATAGTAAGTGAATTTAGGGGAATTCAGCGGGGTTTGAGAACACACAATGGCCTAAACAAAGTCTTTTGGGCCTGCAAATCAGACAATGGTTTGTGCCAAAAGTCTTTCCAGGTGTGTTGACAGAAGTCGGTCTTTCTTTCCACATATGAGTTCAATTAATGAAAACTCAAAGAAGAGACCACAAGTAACAGTTTTCTTCTTTGGCAGGTCCCTGACTTTAGGCAAATTAGAGATTATCAGAGTAAAGCTTCTTTAGCATCTGCTGGTCTCCAACAGCCTTTAATTTAGAATAATTAGCATACCAGGGTGTTATATCTTGGGGTGAAAATGTCTGGTCTTCATTTTCCCTGTCCAAGACTTCCTGAGAAGAATCACACATCATGGCTTGGCACCTGTGGCTTGAGAGACTAAGGCACCAGCCACATACACCTAAGGTGGCGGGTTCGAATCCAGCCTGGGCCTGCCAAACAACAATGATGGCTGCAACAACAACAACAAAAAAAAAAGTAGCTGGGTGTTGTGGCAGGCATCTGTGGTCCCAGCTACTTGGGAGGCAGAGGCAGGAGACTCACTTGAGCCCAGGAGTTGGAGGTTGCTATGAGCTATGATGTCATAGCACTCTACCCAAGGGGACAGCTTGAGGTTCTGTCTCAAAAAAAAAAAAAAAAAGAAGAAGAAGAAGAATCACAAATCATAAACTGAGTTGATGACTATGAAGAGAGAAATCTGGTCAGTAATTGAGTGGCAAAAGATCCCATTAAACTAGTCTCTCATTTCTGGGAATAGACCAGTTCAAGTAGTTGTGTCTCATTTTAAAAGATGTGCTGCAAATGGAATCTCAAAGTTAGGCCTTTATAAATGATGCAGGAAAACAGACCTTTAACAAAACGATTTTATGGAAACAGAGGAAAAACAAAGGTCAATGTCTGGAACAATATAAAATCTAGTCCTTCCGAAATCTGGAGGGCAGTTAGCTGAGAACTCTGACAGATTTTTTTTAGATTGAGTTTGTATGTCCAAATATAAGGTATTATGTTTTTTCCTCAAAGTCAAATTGAATAGCTTCAGCTTATGGAGTCTAAGGAAAAAGATAGTTTTAATTTTAGTGAAGCCAAGTCAGAAAAATGGGGGAAAAATTTGGAAACATTAGTTTGGAGACCTATAGCCAGGAAAGTATTCAGGATTTAGTCCAAATTATAGATAAATAATAAAAACTCAAAACTTAGGGCTAGAATTTAATAGCAGATATGCTATAGTCTTCTTCTGAAACATAATTTTTTTCTCTCTCTAGTTTCCATTTCAACCAAAGATAAATCATAGACCAATTTATTTCCAAAATAAGTTTAGCCTTTGGCCTGATCATATAAGAGTTTAGCAAAAATAGCGATTTCTCATTCAACAGGTTATAGGAAGAGCTATGGATATTCATGAAGGAGCAGTGCATACATGTGTAGTAGGCTAACATGTATATAACACCTCACCTCATAGTCACCTCATAATGGAGACTTAACATTTAAACAGATCAGGCCCTATACATCAAAAAACGAAGCAGAGGACACAATGGTGCTTAGCACACATCCACCATAGACTAGCCAGAACAATTCCATGGTTAGTGGTCTCTTGTCAGGAAGGAATGCTGCTCAGTTACTGTGTCAAAACCACAAAAAGGAGGGGCAGCTTTAGGTGGTTGGTTTAAATCATTGGTGGAGCAAGTCTTTCTAAAGGACTGAGTTCTGTTTAATCCTTAGGAAAGAAGACCTAATGGCCAGTAGTGAAGGAGGGGGTGTAACAATGCGTGTCTAACCTTCCATCCAGTCATGGCCCAGAACTTGGCTTTTAAGGTTTTTCTGGGATCCCCTTCTCCAAGGGGATGTCTGTTCAGTCATGGGGGGCTTAGGATTTTATTTTTATTTCTCATATCCTGTCCATGAACCACTTTGAAGATACAATACTTTGGGAGTTGCTAAGAGTTTTCAGAAAAAAAATTAAAATAAAACAATTAACTGAGGACAAGAAGACTTCGAATGGCCATGGTTAATAGCTAGGCATCGTGGTGGGAGCCTGTAGTCCCAGCTACTTGGGAGGCTGAGGCAAGACAATCGCTTAAGCCCAAGAGTTTGAGGTTGCTGTGAGCTGTGACACCACAGCACTCTACCAAGGGCAACATAGTGAGATTCTGTCTCAAAATAATAATAATAATAAAAATAATAATAATAAATGGCCATAATTAAAGATCTGATAAGAGTTCATAACAGGCTCAGCACCCATAGCATAGTGGTTACAACTCTCATACAATCCTGAACACATATTAATAACACATGATGGCAAAAAGAAATCTTTTCCTTTGTACCCAGAAGGTTCACTGAAAAAAATCAACACACAAAATATAGATAAGAGAAAATGCATATAAATTTATTATTACCATGTACATGGGGAGAATCACAGTTATTATCCAATCACCCAGTGGAGTTCAGAAGCTTATACACCATGTTGAGGTTATAGAAGAAAATGAGGGTTTCCCTCCTGGCAGAGGTTACAGGAAGGAGAAAAGAGGAATTCTATTAAGGGGCAATAAATGATTACTAAGATGAATTACTGGATTGGGGAACAGAGATTGGTTTGTAAATAGTTCTCTTTGGAATTTGAATTATCCTTGGAGCCAGACAGTATCTTGTGAAAAGGTCTGTTCAGGCATGGTTGCATTCTTGGTCTTCTTTTCTGCAATGGATAATAATATAACTGGGAGAAGAAAAAGAACAGCTGGGCACAATGGCTCATGCTTGTAATCTCAACACTTTGGGAGGCCGAGGTGCTTGAGCTCATAAGTTCAAGACTAGCCTGAGCAAAAGCAAGACCACATCTCTAAAAATAGTTGGGCGTTGTGGCAACCGCCTGTGGTCCCAGCTACTTGAGAGGCTATAGCAAGAGGATCACTTGAGCCCAAGAGTTTGAGGTTGCTGTGAGCTGTGACAGCATAGCACTCTACCAAGGGTGACAAAGTGAGACTCTGTCTCAAAAAAAAAAAAAAAGAAAAGAAAATGAACAGTTGTTCTTGTTGGCAGGTCTATGCTGTCTTTATATAAACAGGGGGAAAGTCTCTGCTAACACTTTTTGATCTCTAAGGGTCTTTCATTCAACTTCCTCATTATACCAGGGTACCATATTTGCAGTGAAATTCCCTAAATTCCTTCAACATATCTATACAAGTAAGTTAACAAAGAAAGTTAAACATTGTTCTTAATTTGACAATGCTTCCTGTATATGTATGATGGATATTGTACTTCCCAGCCTCTCTTGAAGCGGGGGGAGAGTAGATATGAACAGGATTGAGGCCAGCTCCTGGAACCTTTTTATAGGACTGCTAGCATGTGATCTTTGCCCCTTCTTAATATCCTAAGCCAGGAGAATGATGCTCTCTTAAATGCCCCCTGGAGAAAGTTCATCCCTGTGTTTAACTTAAATGTACCATATTACAGTTTAATTCCTCTACTTCTATTCATAGGAAATTAAGCCTGTCCTCACCATTGGAAAGCTGAGCCTCTATGTTCCCTTGAGACATTATTAATGTTACCCTTATCACCACATAGACAAACAAGCAAAGCACATTTCTTAAATGGCAAAGTCATCCATCCTAACCAGCTGCATCTAGTTCCCTAAATGTGATATTGTCATCCCCAAAGTCCAACTCCTAAACTAGGCTAAAGGGGCTGGTGAGTTCAGGAAGCCCATCTCTTCCCTTACCTCCTGCCAGAGCCTGGCCAGGTCTGGTCAGGTCTGAGCTCTTCCTGTTAAACAACTCCATCTGATGCTCCATATCCCTTCACTCTGCACCGGAGGAGCCAGGAGCCAGACAAACACAAGACTTTCGGGCAGCTGAGCCAGACTTTGCGTCCTGTCCTTCTTGCTTCCCAGATAATCTCCCTGATGTTGATGATCTGAGAAGCAGGACCATAAACCCGTAGAACAGCCAGTCCCAGAGTAGAGAGATCATCTCTTTCCTGAGACAGCCAGGCCTCTGGGCCCAGCAGCCAAGGATTTTCTGCCCCAGAAAGTGCAAAACAAACAGGTGTTACTGTTTTCCTGTGAACTCGACCCACTGCACTGGGCTTTGCCAGGACATTACTGGGGAAAGGAGGAGCTTTGTACCTGAGGTCAGTCAACCTGCCTTGGATGCTGGCCAGGGATGCCTGGGCCTGGGAGCTGGTTCTGTGCAGCTGGAGAGATGGTGGGAGGCAGACAGGGAAGAAGGAAGGAGGATGCGGTGCGGGATGCCGTCCTCCCCCGGGGATCTGCGTGTCACTCCCTGAGTGTTGTTTCCAGTCTTTCTTCCACAAGGATGCTTGGGAAGATTTTATCTGATAGGTAAACTGGATTTATTTTTAAATTATTGATTTGCTTCTAAGTTTTTATTATCCAGAAGAAGGAATTGTAATCACCAATCCAAGGTTTGAGTGAGTGTGAAATGAGCAAGGTTGTCACACAGGTGATAGAATTCCCGCTCAAAGTGAAGAAATTGGGGCCTTATCAGTACAGCCTCATGCCAGCCCCAGGGAACTTTGTGCTTTCACTTGGCTTTTGAAATATTGTGAATAGCCTGGTAACCCCCTCCCATCTCAACTCTTGCCCAGGTTGAGAAGCAGCACCTCAACTCTAAGAAACGACTTCCCCTCTCATGTGGTAGCCCTTTGAGCAGGTGTTTTGCTCCCTCATTCAGGGAGTCCCAGGATCCCTCAACCATCTGCAGTGCCTCAGGGTAAGTCCTGACCTGAGGTGTCACAATCCTAGAAATTCCTCAAGTTCTTTAGACACCAGAGGTGGAGAATGGGAACCCCGAGATGTGTTATTCTAAAGGGTAGGGAGGAGGAGGCTTGGGTTTCTTGAGGAAGCTAATTTTGTGACTAATTAAATCTGAAAACCTGGAGAATCATAGCACCAAAGAGCAGCACTCCTCACACCTTTAGGCTACACAAAGGATTGTTTTTATATGAAGAGGAGCAAAGCAGGCATCCCAAGACTATTTCCTTCTCTGAAAGGATCCGTGCCTGCCCTTACTTACTACTGTGTGACCTTAAGCACATTACTCAACCTCTCAGAACATTATTTCCTGACCTAAAAAGCAGTGCTACAAAAATCAAATGAAAAATTTACACAGAGCATTTATTAGTTGTGACATATAGCAACCAAGCCATGGTACTATCTCTTGTGTTGTTATACAAAATAGTTTCTGGGAGTTGTGCCTGTGGCTCAAGGAGTAGGGTGACAGCCCCATATACTGGAGGTGGTGGGTTCAAACCCAGCCCCGGCCAAAAACTGCAAAAAATAAAAAAAAAAAAGAAGGAGATAAAATAGTTTCTGCCTTTATTGTTCACCCCCACTCCTCCCAAGAGGTTGATCTGTGACTCTGGGGTCTGGCTGGGAGGAATACCTGCCCTCTGGAGATCCAGCAGGGTAGGGGACAGCCCCTTCTTCCTAAGGGCTTCTATCCCCATTCCTTCTACTCCACGCCCAGCGCTGGGCTCCGTTGAGTGAGGACTTACTGACTGACAGACCCACCCTCACCTTGTCTAACAGCATCCAGATGTGAGGTTTTCCTCCAGGAACCTTTAAGTCCGTCGGCGCTGTGAAGAAGGGGTGCAATTGCAACTGAGAGAAGTCACCCCGAGGAAAGCAAAGCGAGGCAGACCTTTCCAAGGGCATTGAATTTCCTCTAGTGCTTCATTTTCTGGGCTCAGAAATTCACTGCTCTGGACCCAGAAGTGATTGGTCTCTACAGAACATCTCGTGGTGGCCAAATCCACAAAGAACTATGGGGAAGACAAGCATAGGGAAGACCAGCTGTTGACCAGATGTTTCTTGGTGAGCACTGGACTCTGAGCAGGTAAAGAGTGTTTGATGATCCTAGTGGCTGGGATCAGGAGATAGGCCAAGATAAGGCCAATATATTGCATGGCTCTGGGGGCACCATTGTCAATGTAGACTATGAGAAGGGAGCCCCTTCTCCTGGAGTTGTACAATTCATAATCACCCTCAGACCACAATCACCTGGGAGTGTATCTGTTACAGTGTGTGTTTCTGGCTACTAGTTCATCATCTCTGGGATTGGGCCCAAATGTCTGCAGGTTTAACGGAGTCACCAGGTGATTCTTATAGCTCAGGGAAGTCCTCAGCCCTGGGGATGTACTTGCAGGGAACAAGCTGCCAGTGACAGCTTCTGTGGTTCTCTCTCCGGATGCTGCCCTTCCCCTCCATAGACTTCTTCTTTAGGTATATCAGTAATTTTAACTAGTGTCTTTTGAGCCACCAGGGAGTTATTTAATCCCCATAAACTACCCCCATATCTCAGCTTTGTTGTAGTAAATATTTATCTTATATTTTCGCTTCAGAGATCAATTTGACTTAGCTATCAATGGTGAGGACAATTTACATGTTTTTATCCTGTTAGCTAGAAAGCCTGCCATTTTTAAGTTGCCAGATGCTCCTCCTCCATGTGGCGGTGGCAGGGCTTGGTCACAACTGCAAACCTAGGACTCCCTTTGTGCATGCAACTGTAAGGTGAGTTAGATGGTCTTTGTTTTGTGTGGAGGGCTAACCAGGGTATTTTGTGTTTTGCTTTGTTTGACCAGAGTCTGCTCTGCCCTACCCTTGGGCGCTTCTCACTGCTGGTGAGAAGATGTGTGTTTGTGCCGGCTTCTTGGTTTTGGGGGAGAGATATCCAGCTTGCACCTTCCAGCCTGATGGTACAGTAACAGCACCCCCTTTCCGGCTGTGCCAGTTTGGACAACAAATCATAGGGTTACCACTGCAGGAGGTTTTTGTGAGTCACAGGATCAAGATTCCGCTCTGTATTCTGAGAGTAGCTATGTGGCCTGGGGTACACTTTCTGAGAATAGAAAATAACACCGGGAGCCTGGGAACTCCTGGAGGGGAACGGGGAGGCTTGGCCAGGGAACTAGGCCCTATGCTGGTATGGAGGGAAGGGTTCTGGGCATAATGTGGCTCCAGGGCTGCAGACATCCAGGAACCAAGTATGCATATGTGAGCATGCAACACACTTCCTCTCATTCATGCATTCAGGAATTTTCACTGTACCCATCCTATGCCAGGTTTTGATCAAGCTGAGGGATACCCCAGTGAAAAAGATCTAACCTACCTCACTGAAGCTTATTTTCTAGTAGGAGGAGAAAAACAGTTTTATAAAAAGAAGTTAAATACAGTGTCATATGGCTTTAATATGAGGAAAATCAGTAAGTGTAAAGAGAATGGCAGGGACAGTTATTTTATATGGGTTGGTGAGGGAATGCCTTACTCATATAGGGAATAAAAAACATTTTTCCTCATGTAAACCAAAATAAAATCCCAAACACCACCACCACCAGCTGACTGAATGGACACCCTCTTGGCCAACAGGACCCCAGAAACACCCTAAAGTTGAGTTGCCGGCCATGAGAAAGCAGGTGGGACATGCCTCGTTATACCCCCTCTTCTGGGAGATATCCTGTGGATTATAACTCATTAGCAGGCCTATGGCTATACAGGAAAAAGCTTAGACCACATCTGCAGGGCATTAATTTACTTGACAGATTACTTGAGTCTGGGTATATGTCCAGTGGCTTATCTCTGATTCACAGACTTCCTTAAAACACTCTAAGCCTTTAGACAAGGTTTCAAAGCCTTTAGACAAAGTTTCATTTCTTTGATCAATTATAACTTAAACAATCTTTAAACCTACCTTATAACCTATAATTCTGTGTTTCAAGATGCCCTACTTTTGGGGGCCAAACTGATATACACCTTTCATGGATTGGTTTTTGATTTCATGTGAAATTCCTAACCCCCTGAAATACATAAAACCAAACTGTAGCCCAACCACGGGGATATCACTTGTTTAAGACTTCTTGAGCATGGCTCTCTGGGCTGTGGTCACACATATTCAGCTCAGTAAGGCATTCCCTGACAGACCCATATAAAATAACTTCTCCCTACCTGATTTTCCTCTTGACACTATTTACAGAGTTGGGGTACTTTTCTGTTGACAGCAATTATAGGAAAGCAAGTTAGGGAACAATGACTGATTGGATATGTATCTGTTTTTTAACTATGCCTATACCTTCTGCAAAGTTCAGGCCCCTACCACCGTTCCCATCTTGTGGCCCTTTGCTAATTGTATAAAGGGCAGTTTCAGTCATGGAGGGTTACTTTTTGTACTTATGAAGAGTTTTGATCAGAAAAATAACAATCTAGCTTATGTTTATAGTCATTTAAAAATTTTCGTTAAGATTTCAAGCTACTCAAAAGTAGAAAAAAATAGCACAATTAACTCCCATATACCCAGATTCAACAGTTAGCAAGATTTTGTCAGATTTGCTTCATCTATCTTGTTTCTGTCTTTGCTCAAGTATTTTAAAAGAAATTTCAGACATCATGTTGTTTTACTCCTACATATTGCAATGTGCATCTCAAAAAGAAAGTCATGTTCTTATATAACTATGATGTCCTTATTTCACCAATAACACAAGTAACAGTGATTCCTTGGTATCCCATAATAGTCATAACATAAACACATGTTTGTTACTTGTTTCTTTAATATTCGTGTTTTCATCGGGAGTCAAACAGATTAAACCAGTACATTTGGTTGTTATGTGACTTAAGTTTAAAACAATTATGTTGGGGAGAGGGTGGGGGGGGAGAACAATTATTTCACTGCTGGGTTGAGAACAAACAGCAGCAGGAGGAGGCAGGGCAGAGGATCAGTTCAGAGGCCATCTCCGCCATTTGACTTAAGGTGGTGGAAAGTGGTGGATTCTGAATATGCTTTGAGAGTGATACTGACAAGCATTTACTGATTGATTAGATATGGAATATGAGAAAGAAGGATCATAGTTTTGGCATAGAGATTATTTTTAAGTGAAAGCATTTGAAATCTTATCTGAACTCCTCTTATCCAACCAAAGTAGAGTCTCTTGAAACTCCAGTTGCTTGTTAACCCTACCCTAGGGAAGTTTCCTGCAAATTCTGGTGAGGAGGCTTACTACCTGATCCTATTAACATCAAAAAAACCCCTGATATCGTCAGAGATAGTGTCTATTGGCTTAAAAAAAAATAGAGGCCAGGGCTCGGAGCCTGTGGCTCAATCGGCTAAGGCGCCAGCCACATACACCTAAGGTGGCGGGTTCGAATCCCCAGCCCAGGTCTGCCAAACAACAATGATGACTGCAACCAAAAAATGGCTAGGCGTTGTGGCGGGCGCCTGTGGTCCCAGCTACTTGGGAGGCAGAGACAGGAGACTCGCTTGAGCCCAGGAGTTGGAGGTTGCTATGAGCTGTGATGCCATGGCACTCTACCCAGGGGGATAGCTTGAGGCTCCCTCTCAAAAAAAAAAAAAAAGAAAAGAAAACAGAAGGACCAAGCAGTAGGCTAGATTTGGTGTAGATTGCCTATCCCTGATTTAGAAGACCAGGAAATGAGAAGGAATGTCCTATGGGGTAGGGAGAGAACCGGGAGAAGTATCTTGAAAGTCAAGTAAAAAAGTGTTTGAGAAGGAAGGGGAACTCCTAAGAGGTCAGGGAGGACAAAGCCTGAGAACTGACTGAAATTTGACAGCCTGACCAGCCAGTCAGGGAGGATGTAAACCTGATGGAAAGTTCAAATAATAATGGAAGGAGAGGAAAAGGG
The DNA here is from genome assembly GCA_963574575.1 of Galagoides demidoff. Taxonomy (NCBI): domain Eukaryota; kingdom Metazoa; phylum Chordata; class Mammalia; order Primates; family Galagidae; genus Galagoides; species Galagoides demidoff. Next base: position 6,430 of record CAUYQV010092593.1, on the reverse strand, counting down.
GAGGGTGATTTTAGACAACTCTTTTGAGGAGTTTTGTTACAGAGAGAAACAGGGTGGTAGTTGGAAGAAAGGACAATGGGATCAAGAAAGAAAAAACATTTTTTTTTTAGCTGCGAGAAAGTCTACATGTATATTTGGGAGAGGGATCCAGTAGAGACGAAAAGATGCTGAGCGGGGAGGAGGAACAATTGCTATGTTCTTGAATAGACAAAGGAGAAGAGGTCAGGCGCACAAGTGGGAAGGGGGCATTGACCGCATAGAAACAGGGACTGTTCGTCCACAGTAACAGACACAAAGGCAGAGTTCATGGCACGGAGGCAGACAGGTGGGTAGCCACGGTGGCAGGAGTCTGCAGAAGTTTGTGCTTTGCTTTTCTTGAAAAAATTTGTATATATGTGCATGTTTTTGTATTTCATGCACACAAACACCAAAAGTCCAGCCTGTGGTGGTGTCTGGCAACTTAGATGAGTGTGACACAGAGCAGAGAGGCCCAAGAAGGGACTGACTACCTGCTGGGCCCGCTGTGCTCACAGGCCTCAGCCACAGAGGACATGCAGCAATCTGACTGGGAAGGACTTAGCGCTTCCAATAGCCACCCTGTGAGGAAGCTGTGGGTGTGGGGGTGGGGTGGGGGGTGGGGAGAGGGGGTCTGGAACTCATCATTAAAGAGGTAGGGCCCTGTGAGAGGATTCTGAGATAAGAGAAATGCCCTCATTTTATTTCCCAAAATGATGAATCAGAATATCTTGGTTATCCTTATTTCCATATTCTCTGGGTATTTTGAAGATAATTGAGAGAATGTACCGAACACCTTAGCACAGTGTCTGGCTTACAGTAAGTGTACAGTAACTCATAGCCATTGTGCTGGTGATGAGGATGAGGATGTTGCTGGATGCCATCCATCCACAATGGCGGTCCTGGGGGCGAGTGACTGTCTTAATTATCTATATATTTTCAGTAACTAGCATGGTGTGGGGCACACAGAAAACACTCAAACTGAGGCAGGAGGATTGTTTGAGGCCGGTTGTTTGAGGTTGCAGTAAGCTAGGAGGCCACTGCACACTAGCCCAAGTGACAGAGTGAGATATTATCTCAAAAAAACAAAGACACACAGGTGGCACCCATCAGTCGGTAGGGCACCAGCCACATACACTGAGGGTGGCAGGTTCAAACCCAGCCCGGGCCAGCTAAAAAAAAAAAAAAAATGACAACTGCAACAAAATAATAGCCGGGAGCTATGGCAGGTGCCTGTAATCCCAGCTACTTGTGAGGCTGAGGCAAGGGAATCACTTAAGCCCAAGGGTTTGAGGTGGCTGTGAGCTGTGACGCCATGCCATTCTACCAAGGGTAACAGCTTGAGACTCTGTCTCAAAAAAAAAAAAAAAAGACACACACACCACATTTGTTAAAATGATAAACAAAAACAACTGACTGACTAAAGCCCTATGATCTACAGTGATCTGAGAATGCCTCATAGGGGAAGTAAGCTGGACCCTAAAGAGTGCATTTTTCTTTCTTCTATTTCCAAATATCATCTACCGTACATGGAGGGGATCAACCCATTGGGTTTCATGTTGAAAAGTGGTCATGTGTAAGATCCTTGCTCCTGGGTTTGAGGTCATCTGAAGGCAGTCATGTAAAGGTCTCTGGGGGCTTCCTGGGGGAAGCAGTGGATGTAATTCCCAGTTCCACGTCTGAACAGAATTTGTGAACATTTACTGTGAGTCCAGAAAGCTCTAACTTGGTGAGGATAGCAGCTGTGCTCTGGGCCTCCACTCTGGGTTTCAGTTGTTAATTGAATTCACCAGAATTTCAAAGGCTTCTAGGAAAACCACTGAACTCCCACTTCAGAGGCTACTGTGGGAATGTAGCCTTCTTTCACTTGCTGAACTGCTCAAGTATTAGCTTGTGCAAGGGGCAAGGCCTCTAAATCCATGAATTTCACTGTGCATTTCTGGTGGTCAGTGTTATCCTATATTCTCCAATTCCCCATTGCTGCTTTCTGCTTGCTACCTTTACAGCCATCACTGTCTCTATCAGCAGGTTGAGAGATGACAGGACTGTGAGGTTCTTAGAGATAATCTAAGCCTCAGTCTCTCCATCTGTAAAATGGGGATGACAATAATACCTCCTCATATGTTCTCTAACTGAAGTCCAAGTTCCTTTTGAAGGAAAATAAAAGAAAGTAACTTGACTTAAAAAGAAAAAGAAAGGAAGGATATTAGTATATCTCATAGAATTAAAGGAAAAATGAGGCAAGTGAGACTCAGGAGAAAATAAACAGCCAAATCAGTTATGGAGGTGCCTGTGTCTCAGAGGAGTAGGGTGCTGGCCCCATATACGGTAGGTGGCAGGTTCAAACCATAGTCCCAGCCAAAAACTGGAAAAAAAAAAAAAAAAAGGTGTTGCATGGGCACCCATAGTTCAGGGTGCTGGCCACATGCTTCTGAGCTGGTCAGTTTGAGGCCGGCCCAGGCCTGCTAAACAAACAAACAAAAAAAGTGTTGTAGGCCTTGTCTCTAGCCATTAATGTGAATGATTACAGGCAACAGGTGAGCCCATAGATAAGTGACAGCTGCAACTGGCCCCTTTACAATTTGCAGATCTAGTTATTTAATTATGGTTTGTCTGTAATTTTCCCCATCTTGGCTTTAGGGATATCAGGAGATGTTTGTCAAGTATCTTGCTAACAAAGATGTGTATTATGGCTTCAGCATTCTCTTTACTGAACATTCTAGTAATGTCATAAAAGAGTAGAAATTACTCACTTAAAAAAACACCCATATACCCGTTACCTAGATTCACAAGGTATTTACATTTTACCAAATTGACTTTATCTTAGTAGAACTTAAAAATCCTTTGTTTGATACTCTTTCTCAAGAGTGCAAAAGAGGTCCCTGATTAAAAACAGGAACCTCACTAGGTATGGTGGCACATACTTGTAGTCCCAGCTACTGGGGTGGTTGAGGTAGGAGGATGGCTTGAGTCCAGGAGTTTGGGGCCGTAGTGCACTATGTCGGTCAGGTGTCTACACTAAGTTTGGCATCAATATGTCGACCTCCTAGGAGTACAGGAACCTTATTGTCTCATTCATGGATTCCTGGCCCCTAGAATACTGCCTGGCCCAGAGTAAATATATTTACACCATAAATATATTTTGATTTGTTTGTTTTGCCGGACATAAATGTATGTTGAATGACTGAATTATGACTTGTACATATAGTCATGTGTTGCTTAGCAATGGAGGTCAGGGAAGATCCATTCTGAGAAATGCGTCTTTAGGTGATTTGGCATTGTGCAAGGATCACAGGGTGTACTTACACAAACCTAGATGGGATAGCAGCCTACTACACAGCCAGGCTACATGCTATAGTGTAGGGCTCCCAGCCTACAAACCTGTACAGCATGTTACTCTACTGAATACTATTGTAGGCCAGTGTTTTTCAACTTTTTTAATTTCATGCCACACTCGAACCTATAGTTAAACTTCCATGGCACACTTAAGTTATGTTGATCAAAAAAAAGAGTAATAAAGCTCTAGGTGTAGTGGCTCAAACCTATAATCCTAGCACTCTGGGCAGCTGAGGCAGGTAGATCACCTGAGCTTAGAAGTTGAGACCAAGCTGAGCAAGAGCGAGACCCTGTCTCTACTAAAATAGAAAAACTAGCTGGCATCATGCTGGGTGCCTACTCAGGAGGCTAAGGCAAGAGGATCGCTGGAACCCCAAAGTATGAGGTTGCTATCGGATATGATGCCATGGCACTGCACCCAGAGTGAGACTCTGTCTTGAAAAAAAAAAAAGAATATACTTACTGAACCTCTTTGAACCTCTTTTGAAAATAATTTAATTAATGATCTTTAATATTTTTCACAACACGCTGAAGATCCTCTCATGGCACACTAGTTTGCTGTGACATACCAATTGAAAATCACTGCTCTAGAGGAAGAAAATGTATTTTCTGCTAATAAGGGTTAGTGAAAGCGGGAATGATTGATTTGAAAAATCAGAGAGACACAATCTAAAGCTCTTAAAACAGATATCAATTTCAAAAGAATCTAAAATTGGATGTATGCATGATAATCTCTAATTATCATAGCCCTGTGTTCAGTATTTGCTGAAAATTGCACTTAATTTTGTTAAAAGATGAACTTAAGCACATTAAAATTTTGAACCCTTTATTTGGTCTTAAACTTCTGAGATCAAGCAATCAAACGACCTTGGCCTCCCAGAGTGCTAGGATTACAGGTGTGAACCACCATGGCAGCATCCCAGACTGCTAGAATTTTAGGCGTGAGCCACTGTGCCCAGCCTCAAACTTTATTCTGTATAACTTTTTTTTTTCAGATTAATATAAAGGTCCATATGATGAAGTTACATTGTTTGCATTTGTTAGGTAAAGTTGAAGTTGCAGCCAATTAAAATTTTTTATTTTTTATCCCTCTTACAATTGTATCTTGCCCCCAATATTTAAAAATTTTTAAACAACTTTAGGCTCAGTGCCCGTAGCACAGTGGTTACGGCACCAGCCGCATACACCGAAGTTGGCAATTTCAAATCTGACCCAGGCCAGCTAACCAACAATGACAACTGCAACAAAAATACAGTCGGGTGTTGTGGTGGGCACCTGTAGTCCCAGCGACTTGGGAGGCTGAGGCAAGAGAATTGCTTGAGCCCTAGAGTTGGAGGTTGCTGTGAACTGTGATGCCACAGCACTCTACCAAGGGCAACATAGTGAGACTCTGTCTAAAAAAAAAAAAATTTTTTTTTTAAACAACTTTAAAATGGCTCAGTGCCTGTAGCTTAGAGGCTAGGGCGCCAGCCATATACACCAGAACTGGCGAGTTCTAACATAACCCAGGCCTGCCAAACAACAATGACAACTACGACCAAAACACAGCTGAGTGTTGTGGCGGGTACCTATAGTCCCAGCTACTTAAGAGGCTGAGGCAAGGGTGCGAATGAGCCCAAGAGTTTAAGGTTACTGTGAGCTGTGACATCACAGCACTCTACTGAGGGTGACATAATGAGATTGTCTCAAAAAACAAAAACAAAAACCAACTTTAAACAATTTCAAGACAGAATTCTCTCTTTTCCCTCCCTGACCATCTCCTAGGGTGTTACCTATGTTCGTTATTTTCTCTTTCTCCATCTTATTCAGAAGTCCAGGTAGCATCTGTTCAGAGACAGTGGGATTGTAAGAGTGACATGAAATGATGATCCTGGACTAGATTCCATCACACCTGCCACCTGGAACATTTGGGACACTTTAGGTCTGTAGGTTTAGAAGAATTAGGGAGTGCTTCATAAACCACAAGTAGCTATGTTCTAGCAGGGGTCCTCAAACTTTTTAAACAGGGGGCCAGTTCACTGGCCCTCAGACAATTGGAGGGCCGGATTGCGGACCCCGGGACAAGTCGGCTGCTAAGCAGGACAGGCAGCGGCGACAAAAACACCTGGTGGGCTGGATAAATGTCCTAGGTGGGCCGCACGTGGTCCATGGGCCATAGTTTGAGGACGCCTGTAGATGGAAGAGGTATATTGGACTGGTTTGGTTTCTGAATGGAGTGTACACGGTGGTTCTTTGTAAGAAAAGAGCTCTCAATTTCACAGGCTTCCTGGAGCTGTAAAACATATGTGACCCCAAAGTCCTCCTGGAGCCTGGAACAGGGAAGCTGGGAAACAAGGCTTTTCTCTTCTCTCGCCAGAGCGCCAGATAGACTTTAAAAGTCTGCTTCATCTTCTCTTCTCACTTCCACATAACTTCTTTGCTCCTTGATGACCTCACCTTATACATATGTTGACTTACCATGGGCTGTGAGTGGGAGCAGCTCCAAGGAAGGGACGTAGGCCAAGTGATCACCTTCAAAACTTCCTTCTGCAGCAGGGAGCCCTGTATCCACAAGCAGATTCTCTTTCCAGGGCCAGAAATCTGCCTCAGGGACAGGTCCTAGAACAGCTCCAGGGAGGTGGCCTTCTATGTATTTTGAAGCTACTGGGGTCCTCACACACAAAGTATTTCCACATCCTCACTGTAGAAATTCCTTGGTAGAAGTTCACTTTTGTTGACCTTCTGTAGGAAAGGCCTAGGTGCTAAGGAGGAATGGAAAGCTCTAGTCCTAACTTCTAGAAAGAATGTACCTACCCCATTGGGAAACCTGAAGATCTGTGTTGGAAGGCAGTTTGTGATAAGCACAGAAAGGGATCTCAGTAAATGTGTTTCCTGAGGGGAGTTGACAAGTGTCCCAACTGTGATGAGCACCATAGGCATTGCTTTGTTGCCAGCCTAACCTCTGGGCCCTCTGGGCCCTCTGGGCTGGGAGGTCTGAGTAAGTCAGGTTCCTGGAAGAAGTTAGAACTAGAGCTTTCAAATGAATGATGGCTTAGGGAGAAAGGGGGGCATTTGATAGGGGAAATGATCTGGTTTCAAA
>CAUYQV010092591.1:15000-18025 GCA_963574575.1 Galagoides demidoff | reverse complement strand
GTTTATTAATAAAAATTGACAGTTGATTCAAAACTTGATAGTCAAAACAATCTTAAAATCCAGGCTAATAAAAATAAATCATACAATCTAGAATAGTCCAAAATAATCTTGAAGAAACAGCAGCAACAGAACATCAGAAGTTTTACCACATGTTATTTCATGACTTATTATAAAGTCAACAATCGTTGTTGATAAAAGAAATCATCAGAAAGGAAAAGGAATAACATAAATAACCAAGAGTCTTTTTATCAAGTGCCTGCTAGAATGATATCAACATTTGGAAGAAAAATCAGCTTCAAATGTGTGCCATACCATATGCCTACATCCCTGAACTACAAATTCACTTAGCTCTATCTTAACTCTAAACCAGGGGTCCTCAAACTTTTAAAACAGGGGGCCAGTTCACTGTCCCTCAGACCGTTGGAGGGCTGGACTGCAGGCCCCAGAATGAGTTGGCTGCTAAGCAAGATAGGCAACGGCGGCAAAAACACCCGGCAGGCGGGATAAATGTCCTAGGCAGGCTGCCCGTGGCCTGCGGGCTATAGTTTGAGGACACCTGCTTTAAACATATAAGGTAAAATTATAACACTTCTAGTAACATACACAGGAGAATATTTTTTTAAATTTTGCCTGGAGTGGCACCCTTTGTCAAGGTGCTGCCATCCCAGCCAAGCTCTTAGTGTGGGGCTCTTCTTACTTTGGTTAACAGTTTTAATTAAAATATCTTTTTCTAGGTGGACACCTGCTTAGGAAATTTTGATAAATTTCTGAATCATGAATGATGATATTTAAAATAACACAGTATGAAATTAAGACATAATCTAACATCATATGGCTTTATTGTTCTTCTGTCTTCCTTTAGAATGTGCATTAATGAAAAGATAAGATTTTGATTTAATTTTGATCAGCTGATCAATTCTAGGGGTAGATTATATTGTGCTGTTTTCTAAGGGCTTAGCAGGTAGGACCATATTAAAGTTTATATAATTTATGGTTCCTAAAGTATTCTGTTTTAAATTTCTAATATGCTACATATAAATGTATATATTTTAGAAAATATCTCATTTGTTTATTTTAGAGATAGGTTCTTACTATGCTGCCCAGGCTGGTTTTGAACTCCTGGCCTTAATGGAGCTTCTCACCTCAGCCTCCCAAGTAGCCACGATGCCTATCTTAGAAAATACTTTAAAATGTGCATGTGGCATTCCTTAATTGTAGGCACAAGGGTTTTCTCAATATCTGTCACAATACTTTGAGCTACAGCTTTCTTTGAGCCTTTGAACATCATCTGTTTCAGGGATATTATTAACACTGGGCTGGACAGAAAATCCGATAATAGGAGAGATCATCTCCAGAGATTATTTTGTTTCCATTCTACTCAAAGGCAGAGGTAGAAGTCTAGCTTCTTTATAAACACATTTAAAAGATTTCATGGCCTCACACAAGAACCCATTCAGAGATTCTATAATTAAAGCCAGCATTCTTTTAAAAAGTTTAAAACAAATTAGAATGGTCCCAAGGAACAGCTTTATAGATTGCACCCTCCTCTTGGCAAAGTCAAAGAGATGTATAAACAGCTTGAGCTGGTTCTGGGTCCCCCTTAGGCCACAGAGAAAAAGCCTGTAAGTCTATCAGGGATGACAAATAGATTTCAGCATGAGTGTCAATTCTGATGGATTAGTGGTAGTTGCCTGGAGCAAGGTGTTTGAGGACCCATGAGGCTCTGTCCAGGATCAGCAGGAAATAGTGCCATGATCTATTAGCAATGCCTGCTGTGGTAAAGGGGTAGAAGAAGGGAGCAAGGGCAGCATTTCTGCTAGGAGTTACTGTTCCTATTTCGCCTGTTTTGTGTTCTTTCTTCTTGCCTGTTTTTCTATGCTGAAGTTACCTTAAGGTTAGAAAACCCTACAGTACCTACAGTCTAGGTTAATACAAAGTAGATGTTTTCTTCTACCTGCATCACATTTATGGCTTTCATATAGATACAGAATATGTCTGGGTGTTCCTAATTTTTTTTCATGAAAGTCTAAAGCTTTTACTCTTCTGAAAAAACATATTGAGCATTGACGATGCATTGGGCCTGTGCCAGGTATGTGTGGATAAGCAGACTGTGTATTATTTATTTATTAAATAAATTAAGACATATGAACACTCTCTAAAATCCCTAGAAAGGTTTCATGGTCAATAAATATGCATTATCCTTACGTCCTTTATACACTGGATGTGGCTAAACACGTGTGGGCTTTCAGCATTCCTTCATTCCGCCCCAGGAGGGAACATGGAGATGTGCTGAGCTGGGAGTTGAGAGATCTGGTCCTGATCCCATCACTTACGCGAGCCACGGGACCTTGAGCAAGTCCCTCCGCTGGTCTGTGCCTCCATTCCCAACCTGCAAAGGGGACACTTAGTCCCTGGGGTACAGCGAGTCTGATCATGTGGCAAAGAAAAGCACCCAGAACACAGAAAGGTCTTTTGCTTCCAGCCTTACCTGCAGCATCCTCATGGAGCCTCAAGTCTGGTTTAAAATTAAATACAGGAGAAACATAGGGACCAAGAAGGAGATCATGCCAAATATTAACCAAAAACATTTAAACATTACATTTTAAAGTATTAGTGGCGGGTGGGGGGGGGGGATTAGGATACAAGGATCTGGCACAAGTCTGGATGTACTGAGTCAAATAGGCCTGAGTTCTAAGTGGCTTCTGGCACTTAGGAATTCTTTGGTAAGTTGCTTAAGCTCTTGCAAACCTCCCTTTCTTCATCTACACAAGGGGAATGCCAACGGCACCTACCTCAGGGGACTGCATATTAGAAATAAAAATGATGTAAAAAGCTTAGTACATTGGCTGGAATATAATAAGATTTAAATATATTTTAGTGACTATTATATTGCTTGGCAGTGCTATTTGGATAACACACATGGTGTTTTATTTTTTATGGTTGTAATAATTCTTCACATTTGCTAACCGTTACCACGTGTCATTACTTAGCTTCCCAATTCCTTGCACAGCCAACACTTTGGAGA
>CAUYQV010092591.1:0-10000 GCA_963574575.1 Galagoides demidoff | reverse complement strand
AGGAGTTAGAATTGGTCAAAATAGCAAACGGCCCTGTGGTTGGTGCATAGTGATTTGAACAGAATTCTGCATTGGTATTTCTATCACAGCACAAAGTCTGCGGGTTGCTAAGTGGATCGCCCTGGTGGCTTTCTCTGTATTGCAACGGCTTAATGTGAGGCTCCGTCGCCAGTGAGCAAGATCCAGATGTGTGAGAATCTGGGGGGTCCTGAGAGATTCACCTGCATAGACCCACAGCCACATTGCAGCAGCTGGATGGGTAAAGCTGACGCTTTGGAACAGAGATTTCATGGCCCTGAGTCAGTGAAATTGTGTGCTGTAAGTGCTTTCTGCTTCATAGATAGATGAAAACATTGCCACCGTGTTCTCTATTTCTAAAAAGACAATTTTTTTTTTCCTATTTAAAAATTTCATTTAAATAAGATAAAAATGTTATTTAACTTTGAGTTGTTTTAGTCCTAAGCCTCTGTATTTCAAATATAGGAATTAGCATTGAATTTGTGATTTCTGTTATTTAAGAAAAATGAACTATGATGGAAGATGGAGGGTTGTTATGGTTTCACTTTTGTTTTTGTTTTCCTATTTCCTCACTTTCAAATTCCAACCTTTACTCTATAGCCACAGGGAGAGGTAGCAGGTAGGACAAGGAGTAACAGCTGTGGGCGGCGCCTGGGGCTCAAAGGAGTAGGGCACTGGCTCCACAAGCCAGAGGTGGCGGGTTCAAACCCAGCCCCGGCCAAAAACTGAAAAAAAAAAGAGTAACAGCTGCCATTTAGTGAGCACTTACTACGCGGGAGACGCTGGGCCGAGTCACTCCATCCTCACACTCCTGGGGCAGGTGGCTGCTGGAGCGAGGCAAAGCCACAGTCTGAATCTCGGACCCCCTGACTCCAGAAACCTAAGCAGGCTGCCCCATTCGGGAGAAAGCAGTGCGTAGAAGCTTACAAAAGCATATCTTTTGCTCCTTTCTGGCAAGATTATTTATGAAAGGAAAAGGAAGAATTTAAGCAATTGATGATCATGTCCTTTTCTTTCTCTCTTTTGAAGTAGGCTTTATTTTTTAGAACAGTTTTAGATAAACGGAAAAATTAAGAAAACGGAGTTTTCTCATTTCATGCTTCTTTTTTTTTGCTACAATGTTAAAGGTACTGAATTTGCAGGATTTTCATATAGAGGCTTTTTTTAAAGTGAAGATTTTTAAAGTAAAGTTTAATTATTTCTGTAGTACATGGTTTCATAACCAAGCTGTGATATTTTGTTAAGATTCCAAGGAGACGATGCAGTTTTAAAGCTTTTATCCTATGGATTTTCCTTGCCAGTCTTCCATGTCCGCTCGGTCTGGTGTCTGGGAAGCAGAGTCAGGGACGACCAAAGTCGGGGACAACTTGGGATTTGGAGTCATAAGCCTTGGGTTTGAACCCCAGTTCTGCCACTTAACTAGCTGGGCAAGTCAACTTGTTTGTGAATCTCAGTTTCTTCCTCGGTGAAATGAGATGATGGGAATCAGCTGGATCAGAAAAGGGTCCACTGTGAGCCAGAAGGCGTCACCAAACTCGAGCCTTCGTGAGTGGTCCTCACACGTGAGATGTAAATCGAGGCTGACATAATTTACTATCTCTTAAATATTCAAATAAGCTGTGTTCTCTAGAGAATAAACTAATGAAATTCAGTAGCATAATTGTTTAATTATTCAGTAGCATTAGAGAATAAACTAATGAAATTCAGTAGCATAATACCGGTTTGGGGATCTAGCAGACCCATATTTTAATCTTGCTTCTCCTACTTAGCAGTTAGGTAACTCAGAATTTTTACTTTATACCTTTTCTAGTTTTCTAATTCCTTAGATCACAAATGGGATAACATCACCTAATTTACAGAGGTATTGAGTTTCATATTATACATATATGAAGCATCTAATTCAGTGACACCCACAGAATAGACCCCAGTATTATTGTAGTTTCTTCTGTAGCCTTAGACACTCCCTGGGTTCTTTCCTGAGAATGTTCTTTACCTCCTAAAGCTCTTCTGTTAAAAACTCTTAGCAAGCCAGGTGTGGTGGCTTACTCCTTTATTCCTAGCATTTCCGGAGACTGAGGCAGGAGGATTCCTTGAGGCTGGTTGGAGATAAGCCTGAGCAAGACTAAAACCCTATCTCTACAAAAATAGAAAAGTTAACTGAACATTGTGGCAGGCTCCTGCAGTTGCAGCTTCTCTGGAGGCTGAGACAAGAGGATTGTTTGCACTGAGGCGTTTGAGGTTGCAGTGAGATCTGATAACACACTATACTCTAGCCTGGGGGACAGAGTGAGACTGTCTCAAAAATAAATAAACAAATAAATGAATAAAATACTTTTAGCAAGGAGGCTGCTGTGACTCAAAGGAGTAGGGTGCTGGCCCCATATACTGGAGATGACAGGTTCAAGCCCAGCCATGGCCAAAAACTGCAAAAAAAAAAAAAGTACTTTTAGCAGGGGCAAGCTCTCATGCTCTGAGGCTTTCACTTTTGGAAATGGAAGCTAATTGCAATAAATAGAATGGGTGACAGAGTAAAGCAGGGAGGTTCTGGGCTGCAGGTGAGCCTGTGGATGGCTTTGTGTGGTGCTTACTTCCTGTTTGTCCTTCTTGCTTGAAATTCGTTCCCAAAGATGAGATCAGACCTCATTTGATTGATGATCTTTAGTTTTTTATAGGGCATAATTGGAAAAGAAAATTCTACAACATTATAGGTTTTTTTTTTTTTTTTTTTTGGTAGAGACAGAGTCTCACTTTATCACCCTGCTCACAGCAACCTCCAGCTCCTGGGTTTAGGCGATTCTCTTGCCTCAGCCTCCCGAGTAGCTAGGACTATACATAACCCACCATAACTCTCGGCTATTTTTTTGTTGCAGTTTGACCAGGGCTGGGTTTGAACCCGCCACCTTCTGTATATGGGGCTGGCACTCTACTCACTGAGCCACAGCTGCCACCCTGTTTGTTTGTTTTTGAGACAGAGTCTCATTATATCACCCTCGATAGAGTGCGTGGCATTATAGCTCACAGCAACCTCAAACTCTTGGGCTTAAGCGATGCTCTTGCCTCAGCCTCCCAAGTAGCTGGGACTATAGGTGCCCACCACAAGACACGGCTATTTTTCGGTTGTACTTGGCATTGTTGTTTGGCAGGCCCAGGCTGGATTTGAACCCGCCAGCTCCAGTGTATGTGGCGGCCCCCACGCTGCTGAGCTATAGGTGCCTAGCTGCAGGTGTTTTGAATTTTACTTGCAGACTGTCTTATGTCATAATCTAGGGAGCTCTTGTCTGAAACGCTCCTTCCACACCACTCACCCCATGCTCTGCTGAGGGAATTTCTGCTCCTTCCCCAGGTTTCCGTGTGAGCATCACTTCCTCCTGAAGGACAGTCTGGGCCTCCAGTCAGGTGTCTAACTTGGATCCAGGTACTTCTTTTGTAACACTTGGGGCCGTATAATCACTTTGTAAATGTATGCTTCCATTGCAAACTGTAGAGCTCCACAATGGGAACAATTCCAAATGACTTTAAATCTCAGTAGCGTGCCTATGTGTCACTTAGGCAAGGTACCCTGAGGGCAAAAATTCTTATTTATAATAATCATGTTGGTGGCTGTGCAGTTGGTACCGTTATGATGAGATTGTTGTATGTATTTGGGGAACTTGTAATTCTCTCATTTCTGGGGTTGCTGAAAACTATCAATGTGGGAGAAAGTAAAAATCTCATAGTTTAAATTGGAATTATAGGTAGGAAATCATAATTACTTTTATTTGAAGAAAATTTCAACTCTGTTGAGCAAAAAGTCCTAGAAACAATGACCAACACTAACAGTGAACAGCCCCAGAGCTCAGACTGTGGTGCTCAATCCCCACTAGCAGGAACCAGGCTCCTTAGACTGCAGCTGGTTCTGAGTCAGGGACGGGAAATGCACAGGTGGAGCTGGTCCCAGCCTCTGCTGGAGGAGGCAATCGGAAGACTTGGGAGCCAGTGGGAAGAGAGATTCCTGGTTAAAGATGGGATGAATTCAGCATCTGTAAAGGTAGTGACTACAATTGATTAAAACCCATCAGATAGGATTAAAAGCCGTAAGTTCATAATGATACTCAAAAGGGAAGAACACGAGAAAGAAACAGAGAAAGAAAGAGAGTACGGGAAGGGGGAGAGAGGAGAAGGCAAGCAGTTGGTTGCTACAGAAAGACGCCAGTTAACCACCTGAAAACTGAAAATAAAGGAGAGAATTAAGCCTTGTTCTCCCCTTTTCTATGTGAATTATACAACCATACCCCAAATAGAAGATACACATAATACCAGAGAATAAAATGGAAAGATAGAACGGGAATATCACTGTTTCGCCACCTGTGATGAACCAATGGCTTTGGGCATTAAGCTGCTAACATCACAACAGGGAGACATTGATGCGACTGGTTCCCTGATGGAAGGACACACTTTGCCCCCAAAAACTCAACCTGGAAAATAAAAGGCAAGCCTCTGTTTAGCCTGCCTTCTAATGAGAAGCCTCCCTCGTCACTGCAGACTAATTAAACGCCCCTCCTCTTCCGACTTCACCTCTCCACGTACGTCTGGTCCCTTCCCAGACACTCATTCACTTATTTACCTGTTTCGACTCTTGTCCTACAGTCTAATATCCACTTAGCAGCTAGATGATCGTTTCCAAATGTTAAGTCAGAGCACGGTGCTCTGCTGCTCAAAATCTGCCAGTGGCGTCTCATTAGCCTTTGAATCACATCAGAGGTCTTTGCCAAGGCCAGCGAGGCCCTCTGGAACCCGGTCCAAATTCATCACCCACTGCGCCTCCCTGCCCACCCTGCTCAGCCACGCAGGCCTGTCACACATGGGCACACTCCTGCCTGGTCCCTCTGTCCACACACTGTCCTGGCATCTCTGTGGATCCCTGTCTCCCTGCCTCAAGGCCTCTTTTCAAATATCCCCCACCCAGAATGGCTTTCATTGACTACCTTGTAGTTACAGCAACCTGGATGCTCTGTGTCCCCTTAACCCACTTTATTGTTTTGTGTAGCACTTATCCTCACAACTCTATCTTCTATTCATTTCTTCAATATCTCTCCTGCATTAGATGTAAGCTCTGTATTGTCATTCCTTTCTGTATTCCCAGTTCCTAGGGCACCGCTAGTCACACAGCACGAGTATTTACTGAGCACCTAAGTGAGTGTGTTCAGCTCGTTGAGGACGAGGAATACATTTTATTTAGCTTTTCGGCAAGTCCTCAATAAACGCTTTCCATACTATGAAACTTACCTTTGCCTGGGGACTTTTTCTTGTCTTTCCTTTTTCTCTTTTCTTTTTCTTCTCTTTTTCTGTCTTTCTTTTTTTGAGACAGAGTCTTACTCTGTTGCCCAGGGTAGAATGACATGGCCTCAGCGTAGCTCACAGCAACCTTAAACGCCTGAGTTTGAGCCATCTTCCTGCCTCAGCCTCCCATGTAGCTGGGACTATAGGCACTACCACAATGTCTGGCTAATTTTTTCTATTTTTTCAGTAGAGACAGAGTCTCACTCTTGCTTATGTTGGTCTTGAACTCCTGAACTCAAGTGATCCCCCTACCTCAGCCTCCCAGAGTGTTAGGATTACAAGCATGAGCCACCGCATTTGGCCTTGTCTGGAGATTTTCATACCTCCACCTGTAAGGATATTTCTAAAATATTAGCAGATTTGTAATATGTGTGTGTGTTTGGGGGTGGGGTGGGTGTCAGTCTCCCTGGATTTCTAAGTTGTATTTCTATGAGGAAAAATTATGGAAATCAAGTCCTATAAGAAATAAAATTGGCTCAGCACCTATAGCTCAGAGGCTAGGACACCAGCCACATACACCAGAGCTGGTGGGCTCTAATCCAGCCCAGGCCTGTCAAACAACAATGACAACTATAACCAAAAAATATCTGGGCGTTGTGGTGGGTGCCTGTAGTCCCAGCTACTTGGGAGACTGAGGCAAGAGAATCACTTAAGCCCAAGAGTTTGAGGTTGCTGTGAGCTGTGATGCCACAGCACTCAACCCGGGGTGACATAGTGAGACTCTGTCTCAAAAAAAAAACCAAAAAGAAATAAAATGATCCCATCATGAGAAAATAGAATTCTAAACACCAGTAAGGGTGTAGAAATTAAGTGTGTGAGTCTGTGGTGAGACATTAGTGTAGGGTACTGTGTGGATTTTGGAACACCTCCTATCACCCTTCCTGCAGAGCTGACCTGGAGGTGGGGTCTGTGGAATGTGCTCACAGGAGATGGGGGTACTCGCAGCCACTAGGTGGTGCTGTCAGAGACAGTGGTTTGCATCGTGGATGTGGAGGGGAAGTATCTTAGTAACTTTTAACGTATGTCACTTTTTAAAAATTACAATAACATCATATAGTTATTGTAGCAGATTTAATAAATACAAATGAGCAAAATGAAGAAAAACCCACCAAGAATGTTTGTAGAGAGAACTTAGATTTTAAGCACTTACTGCACTAATGCCTTTTACTTACCAGCCTCCCTGGGAAATGTCCCTCTATACAGTCATATATGAGATATGTACAGTACTTCATTCTTTTTATTGATAAGTACATCATACTAGTTTTTATTGATAACCCAACATATAGAAGATGGTCAACAAATATTAGTTGAATGAATTCTTTTTTTTATTTTTATTAAATCATAGCTGTTACATTAATGCAATCATGGAGTACAATGTGCTGGTTTATATACAATTTGAAATATTTTCATCAAACTGGTTAACATAGCCTCCATGGCATTTTCTTAGTTATTGTGTTAAGACATTTATATTCTACATTTAGTAAATTTCACATGTACCTTTGTAAGATGCACCGTAGGTGTGGTCCCACCAATTACCTTCCCTCCACCCATCCTCCCCCCTTCCCTAGTTGAATGAATTCTTAAGAATGTAATTGTATAATTCACGAAAAGCACTTAGACCTTATAGTCATTCAATAAATCATAGCCACACATTGCACACGTGTTATCATTAATGAATTTACAAAACAACCCTGTACATGTTCTTTGTTGCAGTTACCCTAAAAGAGCTAAGTTTAATTGGTTGAGTGACCCAGTAACCAAAGGAAGCCCAAATTCAGCTTCTTATTTGGCATTTTTTGCCTTTCTCCTTCTGTACCTGGTCTGCAGTTTTGCTTTGGGTTCCAGGAACTATGTTCCAGGCAAGTAGAAATCTGAAAAGCAAAGCCAGTGTAGAATCCCTGAGTTCCCTAGCGACTCCACCATCCAGGGCCATACTGTTAGTGGAGGTGCAGAAATAAAACTGGGTACCTGGGGTGGCGCCTGTGGCTCAAAGAGGTAGGGTACCGGCCCCATATGCCAGAGGTGGCGGGTTCAAACCCAGCCCTGGCCAAAAACTGCCAAAAAAATAATAAAATAAAAGAGATATCCTTAAAAAAAAAAAAACAAAATAAAACTGGTTCAGGGCAGCTGGGCCAGCAGAATCTCTGAGAATCACCAAATGGTTAGCACGGCCTTTCCTTTTGCCTAGATCTAATCCTTTTCTCTCCCTGACTCATCCACCTCAGCTTCTGTACCATCTAAAGTTTCTTTAAATTCACGGAACAAACACTTTGGAGTTCCTGTGAGCAAAGTACTGTGTTGGGTGTGGGGTGGGGGAAGGGACAGAGAGATAACTGAAGACTCTGGCTTCTGGGAGTGAAAGATAACAGACGGACATATCTCCAAGACAAGCAGCCCCTCCCTGTCTCCTGACTTCCAGAGTAAAAGTAGAGCGATTCTGGACGTGTGAAAAAGGCTGTCTGCATAACTTTCACCTGGAGTGCTTTTTTTTTTTAAAGACAGCATCTCTTTTTATCGCCCTGGGTAGAGTGCTGTAGCATCACAGCTCACAGCAACCTCCAACTCCTGGGCTTAGGCGATTCTCTTGCCTCAGCCTCCCACGTAGCTGGGACTACAGGCGCTCACCACAATGCCCAGCTATTTTTTTGTTGCAGTTTGACTGGGGCCGGTTTTGAACCCACCACCCTCCGTATATGGGGCCAGCGCCCTACTCACTGAGCCACAGGAGCTGCCCCACAGTGTTTGTTAACGTGCATCTCAGACCTACTGGATCAAAATTTCTGGGCCAGGGAGGGAAGTACTTGAAATCTATATTTACACATCACAGATGCTTCTTATACATGCTGAAGTCTGAACGCTACTACTGTAGCGTTCTAGGGCGATGGCAGACGATAATGGAGAATTAAAGAAGAAAGACTGCATGTCTAACAAGCTTGCCCAGGGCGCTCTGCCCAATACTTGGTATCTTTTTTTTTTTTTTCCAGTTTTTGGCCAGGGCTGGGTTTGAATCTGCCACCTCTGGCATATGGGGCCAGTGCTCTACTCCTTTGAGCCAGAGGCGCCACCCAACACCTGGTATCTTTTGACTCCTCTTAACTTATGAGAAACTATTAGCACAATCACCCCCTATTTTAGAGATGAGGAAACTATAGCCCAGGGAGGTTAAGGGACTTGCCCAAGATCACTCACAGAAAGTGGCAGAGCCAAGATTTGAATTGGTGTGATCTGATTCCAGAATCCGTGATTTTAAACACTATGCTCAGCTGCTTCTTGTAGATGGCGCCTTCAGAAAAAGAGACTGAGAGAGGTGCAGAAGGCGCAAGTGAAGAACGTGGGCAGAAGGGCTGATTCTGAGATGTTATAACCATTAAGAATTATTGGTTCTCAAGGTAGCTCAAAGGAGTGGGGCGCTGGCCCCATATACCGGAGGTGGTGGGTTCAAACCCAGCCTCAGCCAAAAACTACAAAAAAAAAAGAATTATTGGTTCTCATTAGTCCCTTTAAAACTAGGTCATGTAGTATTGTTTTAAGTCTTCCAAAGTGAGAAACTTCCAAAGTTTTTAAAAAAAAATGTAACAGCAGTCTACTGAGGACCTGTCTGCTAACACTGTTGACCTCTGTCACTTCATTCTAATGCTTTTGACAACTCCAACACAACATTTGACTCAATTTAGAGCTGCAGAAAGCATTCTCAGAGAGGACTGGTGATTTTCACCAGTACACACCGCTGATAAATAGTGGAGCGAGGTCTGTTGTTTTTATCCAGCATCTATTGCGTCCATGGAGATGTGTTCGGCTGCAGTGACAGACACCTCAGTACAGAATGACTTGCACATAGATGAGGTCTTCTGATATTTCTCACACATCTGCAAGGCTTGAGGCCGGATGGGCTTCGGGGGTGTTACTTCAGAGGCTAATGATGTCATCAAGGTCTTAAGTTCTACTCAACCATGGTATTCATCCAAGTTTGGGCAATGTATGGGTTGAATTGTGTCCCCCAGTAAGAAATGTTGAGTCCTAATCCCCGCTTTCTCAGACTGTAACTTTACTTGGAAAACAGGATCTTTACAGGGGTAATGAAGTTAAAATGAGGTCTTCAGGGTGGGCGGTAGCCCAACACGACTGGTGTCCTTATAGAAAGAGGAGGACAGAGACAGGCACACACAGAGGGGCGGTGCCGTGGAGACATCCAGCGGGAAGACAGCTTGGGACTGAGCAATGCATGTTACAAGCCAAGGGCTGCCATGGACTCTCAGCCAACACAAGATGCAAAAGGAGCAGGGAAAGGACCTTCCTGGGAGTCCTCAGGGACAGCATGGCCCAGCAGAGGCCATGGTTTCAGGCTTCCTGCTCCCAGAAGCAAGAGGCTCTTGTTTAGTCTCTGTCTGCTCAGCTTTGTTGCAGCCCCCGGGGTAACGCAACTCTTGTGCAATTGTTTTGTACCCCCTCTGGTGATGGTTTCATCCTGTGGCTGGTAACAGGATGGCTACTGCATTTTTTTTTATTTTTATTTTTTTTATTAATTGATATCTGTATACATTAATGCAAACATGGGGTACATTGTGTTGTTTTCATATACAATTTGAAACACTTTCATCAAGCTGGTTAACATAAATTTCATGTCATTTGCTTAATCATTGTATCAAAACATTTATATTCTAGT
>CAUYQV010092589.1:0-25640 GCA_963574575.1 Galagoides demidoff | reverse complement strand
CCTGTGGTCCCAGCTACTTGGGAGGCGGAGGCAGGAGACTTGCTTGAGCCCAGGAGTTGGAGGTTGCTATGAGCTGTGATGCCATGGCACTCTACCCAGGGGGATAGCTTGAGGCTCCGTCTCAAAAAAA
Source organism: Galagoides demidoff (assembly GCA_963574575.1). NCBI lineage: Eukaryota > Metazoa > Chordata > Mammalia > Primates > Galagidae > Galagoides > Galagoides demidoff. The sequence goes on along the minus strand of CAUYQV010092589.1, from coordinate 25,510 downwards.
AAAAAAGAATTACTTGTATAACACCGCAAATCTCACCCCTCAAAAACTCATTTCTCTCGGTTACTGCAACGTCTCTGGCAAGGGTGTGCTGAAATATGTGTTTGTGAAGGACGTCATCTGGCTGTAGCAGCCACATATGCACAGGTAAGATAAACGGAGAGGGACACACAGAGATACTTTGTGAATTTAAGGACATAATCATCGCACAATTATTATAAAATTCTGTTGCTGTAAGTTGATCAGATTAGCAGAAGAAAATGGGGAAATCATAGGCCAAATTTGGGGGAGCAGAGCAGCTGGGAATACTGGATAGAGTGATCAGCTTGGACCTCATTCCCAGCTGAAACAGTGAGCCCTCTACCTGGCATGTTTCGTGTGAATTCTGTCTTTTCTCCCTTTTTGCTCCAGCATTTTATGTGAAGAGCACTGTGGGTGACAGAAGTTTCACATTTTAGGGTCAGGCGTGTTGGCTCATGACTGTAATCCTAGCACTTGGGATGCTGAGGTGGGTGATTTGCCTGAGCTCACAGGTCGGAGACCAGCCTGAGCCAGAGCAAGACCCCATCTCTAAAAACAGCCATGAGTTGTGGCAGGTACTCCCAGCTACTTGAGAGGCTAAGGCAAGAGAATTGCTGGAGCCCAAGAGTTTGAGATTACTGTGAGCTACGAGGCTACGACACTCTACTGAGGATGACCAAGTGAGACTCTGTCTCAAAAAAAAAAAAAAATGCTTTACATTTTAAATGGCATTATGTCCAGATTAACATCACCCATCCTATCAGTCAGGGTTTTCCATAGAGAACCAGAACCACCAGAACCAATAGACATATCTCTATGGCCACCTCCTATATATCAAGGCTAAAGATACAGATATGCGTGATAATGATACAGATTATATAGACATAGTTGTAAGAGGAGATTTATTATAGGAATTGGCTCATATGGTGATGGAGCTTCTGAAATCCCATGGTGTGCTGGAGAACCAGGAAAGCTGGTGGTGTGATTCAGTCTGAGAAGGAAGGCTTGATAATCACGGTCTAAGAGAGTAAGTCCCAGTCCCAGTTCGTCAGAAAGCCCCGAGTCCTGAGAACCAGGAGCTGTAATGTCCAAGGGCAGAATAAAATACACATTCCAGCTGAAGCAGAGAGCGTGTTCCCCACTCCTCTTCCTCTATATTTGATTCAGGCCTGAAAAGTGTTGGATGGTACCTGCCCACCTGGTTGGGGGGCATCAGCTCTGCTCAGCTCACTGATTCAAATGCTCATCTTTGGGGGAAGACACTCTTCCATACAAACCCAGAAATGTTTACCAGCTCTCTGGGCATCCCTTTGGCCAGTCAAGTCGACACGTAAAATTCACCATCATACCCATCATGACCATTGAATGGAGTCTGTGGGTTCCCTTGTTGGGGCTACATGTTTTTCCTTGAAAAAACAACAAGGTGGGAGGCGCCTGTGGCTCAGTGAGTAGGGCGCCGGCCCCATATACCAAGGGTGGTGGGTTCAAACCCAGCCCCGGCCAAACTGCAACAAAAAATAGCCCGGCGTTGTGGCAGGCGCCTGTAGTCCCAGCTACTTCGGAGGCTGAGGCAGAAGAATCGCCTAAGCCCAGGAGTTGGAGTTTGCTGGAGCGACTCCACTGTACTCTACCGAGGGCGAAAAAGTGAGACTCTGTCTCTACAAAAAAAAAAAAAAAAGAAAGAAAGAAAGAAAAAACAACAAGGAAGGACGCTGAGGAGTAAATCAGGTAGGTGGACTGGAAAGGTTCCGTTGGGACCTCCACACGCCCTCTTCCCCATCACCCACACTGCTGTGCCCCAAGAGGAGACTGTTGTAGCCTTCCCCACCCAGTCTTCCTTGACCTCTGACTTCCAGAGGTGTTCATCCCCTGAGAGCATCCCTTGGGAGGAGGAGCACGAAGACAGCTATTCATCCTCGTGGTTTTCTCCCTACCGAGTTGTGATTTAGCAGTGATTGGTTTCCCCTTCTAAAAGCCAGAACTCCTGTCACTTGGGCCTATTTTAAGGTTCTCTCTGATTTTTTTTTTTTTTTTAAATAACCACTACCTCATCTTGTTCCTTTAAACCTGGGCTGCTAACAGCATTGACTGTGGTTAGCCTCAAGGTACTTTACTTCCCCATGTGTGTCTCTTAACCCTCCCACAAATCTCCTTAAATGTTGCTTTCTTTTTTTTTTTCTTCAGTTTTTGGCCAGGGCTGGGTTTGAACCCACCACCTCCGGCATACGAGGCCAGTGTCCAACTCCTTTGAGCCAAAGGCACCGCACAATGTTGCTTTCTTGTTTAAAACTCATCTTGGCCCAGTGCAGTGGCCCATGGCTGTAATCCTAGCACTCTGGGAGTCCAAGGCAGGTGGATTGCTTGAGCTCAGGAGTTCCAGTCCAGACTTAGAAAGAGCAAGACCCAGTCTCTACTAAAACCTGAAAAAATTAACTGGGAATTGTGACGGGCATCTGTAGTCCCAGATACTTGGGAGACTGAGGCAAGAAGATCATTTGATCCGAGGAGTTTGAAGTAGCTGTGAACTATGATGCCATGGCACTCTACCCAGGGTGACAGAGTTAGACTCTGCCTAAAAAAAAAGTCTCAATTTCCCCATTTGTTTTCTGCCTTGACCCTGAAGGAATCATTCCCTATTATGAATAGAAAATATTAGCTTTTCCTGACAGTGGGCCCTCCCCGATAATAGCTAATTGAGCAAATGCACTTTGCCCCCTGTGTGCGTTTCCTCATTTCACCCTCACAATGGCTAAGGAAAAGTGGGTGATTAGTCTCCCCACTTTCCAACTGAATAAACAGAAGCAAGTTAAATTATCTGCCCAAAGTTACTCAACATAGTTAGGAGCAGTGAGCTGAACCCGAGAAGTGTTCTGCTCACTCTGCTAGATGATGGTCTGCAGAAGACTTTATGCTGGGAGATTTGTTTTATGCTCTAAAAACAAAACAGAGAAAATTCAAGAACTGGAGCCAGAAAATGGTAATGTGACAGAACCCGAAAGCATCAGGAAGCTCAATTCGTAAGACAAATGATCCAAGGCCATATAGATAAATGAGTTTTCACGAGCGAACCAAAACGTCCTCCGGTGTTAAGTACTACTGGCACCAAGGCATTTGGGAGCTGAAAGATTGTTTACAAAATATCCAGTTTCCAAAAAGGGAGCTTCAAATTATCCCCAGATTAAAATCTCATTGGAGTGGCCTCTTCACTTTCTTTTTCGCCTTAAAAATGCCCTCTTAAGTTCTTCCCAGTGTTTCCTTCTCTCTGTCTGATGGGATTAAAAGAAAATTGAGAAGGAAATAGACATGTTATCAAATTTAATTCACATTCAAGTCATCATTTTTTTCTTCTCTTTTTGGTCGCTTATTGCAAAAGAAAATGTATCTTACTGCATTTCCCATTTGAGAAATGGAAATGCCCTGGTAAAATATCAGGGCTCTTAAAATAAGGTCCGATCATATCAGAATGTCCAAGGAAGTGAAGGTTTGCCTGCAACGGGAATTAAGAAGAAAAAATTCTGTTTCTTTCCTGTTAAAATATTTTGAGTTATTTCCAAATGATATTACTGTAATAATTTCAGCATAATAAGGATCAATAAATCTGGTTTTAGTTTTTGAAAAAATTATTTAGTGCTTTAGGGAAATTTCAGCTTGGATTCCCATTGCTATAGACAAAACAATAGATATAAATGGGATTAAAAGAAATAAACTCTTAAATTGCTTGCTGAGTGTCACTGGAAATTTGAAAATATTTGTCTTGTGTATACAGTAAAGGGTTATTTAAAAAATTTTCATGTTTAAAAAATTGATATTATATATTTCTTGTATTAGTTAACACATAGGATGATAATCATGAATTTATTCTGTAGTTTAATATTTATTTTTTAAATTTGTATGTTACCTTGTACAATGTGAGAAATACTATATGGTCTATTCTATTTCTCTCTTTTGCAAAAGCTTCCAGTTGAGTGAGGATATTAGGATTTTCTCTCTAGTTTCTGATACAATTCTCTCTCACACAATGGTTTTGTAGTCTTTGGCTGTAACTGACATAAAATAAATCAAGCCAGCTTGAGTAAAAAAATATTTAATCATATTTATGAAATAATTCAGTGGTAAGGGTAGGGTTGAACCTCAGCAAAGGACATGCACTAGAAATATCTCAAAGTTCTACATCTGGAATCTGCTTCTTTTCCTGAAAGCCTTGCCTGCTAATCCAGGTTTGCTTTTCTGATCTTCCAATTCCTTACTTGTTATAATTCTAGCTCCTAGTTGCAATTCCCAATTCCATTCAGAGAAAAGTGGGCTGATCCAGCTTTGGTCAAGAGGTTACAAACAGTCCACTATTGCAGTCAGGCCATCTAGTACAGAACCATCAACGATGGGTCACTTCTTCTGAAAAAGGGGACATTAAGAGAGAAAAAAATGAATTTTGGAGTGACCAGTGAAGACACTGAAATCATTATTGCCCTCCAGTTCATTTATGGTTTCTGAGTTCAACCAAGAACTGTTTATTTTGTGTCCTATTTTAAATATGCTTTGCCGCTTGCCACTTAACCTTGCTTTTGAAAATACATGGGCTATAAACCTATTGAAGGCAGAGGTCAGATTGGGATCATCTCAGTTTTGAAGCTGGGAAACTTGAGGGCAAGATCAAAAATGGGAGACAGTGAGGACGTGAACATGATTTGATTGCTGTCAACTTAAGTCTCTCTCCTTAAACTGTTAGGGTCCTTATTCTTCTTATCCCTGATCACACATCCCTGAATATTAAATTATATCCCCTTATAAAATGCTATATACTAAAGAATATTCCAAGAATATAAAAAAATAAAAGTGGATGAAAAAAACAAAACAAGGGCGGTGCCTGTGGCTCAAAGGAGTAGGGTGCTGGAGGTGGCAGGTTCAAACCCAGCCCCAGCCAAAAACTGCAAAAAAAAAAAAAAAAGAAAGAAAAAAAAAACTGCCTATAACCTCTCTTCAGAACAAGCGCTATGGCCCTCCCTATATTCCATCCAGGGGAGCATTTCATGATGTTCAGAGCAATCAACATACAAGGTTCTTGCTGGAGTCTGAAGCTCTCTAACTGAGCTAAACTAGTTCCAGAAAAGTTCCTGACCTGTATTCATTTCTCTTTAGGGCTCCCATTCCTTTTCAGACACGGCTATAGGATCAGTCTCTTCTATTCTCTCTGCAGATTTTTGTTCATCGTCTTTTTCTAACATCATTTGATTTCACACATATATATATATATATATATTTTGGTAGTTGGGTTCCAGGCCTAAATGTGGTGTCCCCCTTGAGCCAATTCAGTTCTCTAAAAGGGAGTAGGAGGATCATGACATGTTCTATTTGATTCTAATCTTTCATCTCCAAGTAGTGCTGATGGTCTGTTATTATTTTTTATTTCTTTTCACGTAATTTGGGCTGAGATGTTCCATTTTGTGTTTGGTTGCCCTAATCAGATTCTGTCCCTGCTGTTTCTACATCTGGATAACTCAACCACAAGCCTCAGCATCACTCTCCAAAACTTCCACAAGTAATTCACTCATAGAAAGGGGAGCAGGGTAGATTTTACTCAGTATTTTCTATGGCCAAAGGAGGCGAGGACTCCACTTCTCTTCTCAGCTTCAAATGCTGCACGTTTGCATCACTTCTATTTTTCTCTTTGCCATTCGGGAGTCATTTTTCTCCATCACTCTCACCTCCGGCTACACCCAGTTGCTCTTTTCCCAGCAATTGCCCCAATCTTTATCTCTTTCTCCTTTCCTGTCCAGAGCAATTGAATTAGGTTTCTTGTAAACATACTTTCCCAGAACACAACCCTTCAGTCACTGTTACTTGGAAAGAAATGGGTAATGATACATTTAAAAATATATATATCATACATGGCTTTCAGAAACACTATTTCAGTGGCTGATGGATGTTAATCACAATGATTGATTATCATTTAATTAAATGCCCTCCTACTTCATGTTTAAAATGATTTCCCTTTTTCACAATAATGATTAACACTGAAATAAACGTATTTTGCATAAAGCTTTCTCAGTCGTTTTTGATTTTTTTTTTTTTTGCGTTCACTATCAAAAGTTTATGTACTGGATCAAAGCTATGAATACTTTTTTTTTTTTTTGCATTTTTTGGCCAGGGCTATGAGGTTGCTATGAGCTGTGATGTCACAGCACTCTACTGAGGGCAACATAGTGAGACTGTCTCAAAAATAAAATAAAATAAAAACCTGCCACCTCAGGCATATGGGGCCCGGGCCCTACTCCTTTGAGCCACAGGCACCGCCCAAAGCTATGAATTATTTTAATGAAAAAATTCTCACCACTTTGGGTTTCATCAGCACAGGGTGAAAGCTCCTATTTTGCCATACCTCAGTTACACGGGGGTGTTATGACTTTTCAAAAAAGATGTTCGACCATAAATTAAAATGGCTTTTTCAAATTTGCACTCCTGTTTTTGACAGGTCATACGGGATAATGTTTTACTAACTCTATTTCTGCATGTGTAAGTTTTATCATTTTATTTTTTTGTTTTGAATAAGCCGTGAGGGATTGAAACATACTAAGATGATGTCCTGAATGTCTGTTTTTTGGCTCCTAACATGGATTTGTCATTCACAGGATGCCACTTAGCAGTTAGAAGTGCACAGAACAGGTGGTCTCCAACTCGTAACCCTGCCCCCTGAAATACATGGCTTTTGGGTTCCTATGTCAGGAGCAGAGAAAGAGCCCCACACCAGCTTTTCACTGTCTCAGCCTGGAAGGAACATGCTTCTGTTGACTCTTACAATCCATTGGTGAGAACTAGTCACACAGCACCCAAATGCAAGAGCACAGAGCGAGTGAGGGCTCCGGCACACAGCAAACCCTACAACACACATCTTCATTATGTCCTTATAAGCAACTTAAGCTGGACAAACTCTTTGCACAATGACATCATCTATGACCCTCCTTTGATACAGAATTTTTATTTTATTTTATTTTTGAGACAGAGTCTCACTATGTCGCCCTCAGTAGAGTGCTGTGGCATCACAGCTCACAGCAACCTCAAACTGTTGGGCTTAAGTGATTCTCTTGCCTCAGCCGCCCAAGTAGCTGAGACTCCAGGCACCTGCCACAACGCCCATTTGTTTTTTGTTGCAGTTGTCATTGTTTATCAGGCCCAGGCCAGATTTGAACCTGCCAGCCTCAGGGTATGTGGCTGGTGCTATAACCACTGTGGTACGGGAGCCCAGCCTGATACAGAATTTTTTTAAGTTTGCTCTTTGCCTTTTAATTTGTATTCCCTTCCGAGTTTGCCCATAAAGCTTTCTGTTATCAGCACTGAAAATGCTTGGGAAGAATCAAGGAGTGTCATCACATTCTTTGGTTAAAAAAAAAAAAAAAGTCAGAAAAAAGGCCTGTCAATCTGTGAGCGATTGTGTCTTTAAAGAACTCTTCATCAGATGAGCCCTGAAGCGGCGGGGCGAATATCTCATCAAACACTTCTGAGTCAGGAGTAGGAAGGGGGGGAGAGAGGTGCAAAAAAATGCACACTATTCAATCCATCTGTCTACTTGAAAACCAGCTATTGGACTCAAACGTGAGTAGTTCTCGTGCTTATTATTTATTTACTTATTTTTCTGGGGCTTCTAAAACTTGCCGTGATTTCATGGTGGGGTTACAATTTTTCTCTTTTTCCCAGAAGATCATTTAGATTCTGTCTTCGCGGAAGAAGAGCACCCACACAAGTGAATTAGAATACAAGCTAAATTCAGCTTTGCTCCAACGTGCCTCCACCTAGCGTCGCTCCTCTGCTCCCCATCCGCCGTTCCACCCACAGCCCCGGGAAGAAAGGAAGACAGTAGGAATGTACTAATGCTTAAAACGAAAAGCGTGCTATGAAATCTTTGTTTACTTCGTCGATAGCTGTCCTGACCACTAATAATATGAGGGTTGCATTCAAATACGAACGTTTAGTAAATCTCCTTAGTAGCCCTGGCTCTGTGATCTGTCCCCCCATTCTTTCTCTCCTAGTTCCTTGCAACAAACATTTCCTTAATTTTAACATGTGTCATCTCCCTGCAAGATTCATTATGCAGGTCAAAATCACACGCCACATTTTAATGAAAACAGCGGTTGACGGTTAGCCCAATACATTCATTCTGAGTTATTGGCTTGCAGAGTTTTGACCTAGACTTTTGAAATTAATTTGCATGTTGTTTGAACTCTTTTTGTTTCTGAAATTGCCTCCCTGCACTTCCCCGTGTAATCTGGCCCTGGATTCCCATTACCTCTGCAGTGTCATTTGCTTGTCATTTTCATTTTTACTTGATTTTACGCTGAGTTAGAGTAACCATGGGTGAAACATTTCTACCCTGCTTTCAAAGGCGGCTCATTGCCGGCTCAGTTTTGCTAAGGGAATGATTGTTAAGCAAGAAAACGGATTAAAATCAGAGTTGTCACCTACTAGTCGGAGGTGTAGGAAGGAAGATGGCAGTTACCCTAATGAAATAGGATTCATTAAGTAGCTAAGTATTAGAGAATCTGCTCCCCTGAAACAGGCTATGTGATGATATCATTATAACTGATGAAAATCAACGCTAGTTTTTAAAGGCTCAACAAGACAAATAAAAGTGGAAAGGAAGGAAGGCCAAATATATTTATTAAATTTGCAGAAACGGGACCCCGAGCCTATAAACTGAGTTATGGGTGAGTATGGGTAGGTATGAGTGGTTTTGTTTTAAATTTTCTTTTTTCTGAGAGGTGAAGAACTTAACAGACCGGGTGATCCTCGGTGTCATCAATAGAGTAGTCTTAGGTAGAGTGTTTAATGTGAAGATCATTACCTAGAGTAAGTACGACCTTGGCCTAGATCGGATTACACCATTCTGAAAAGATAGGCCAACACTTCCTTGAAGTTTATGAAAAGGATTTTACGTGGATTAGTTTTAGGAATCTCCTTAAGATCTAGAATCCTAGAAGGAAGAGTATGAAAGCTGAGGTCTGTAAACTTGCCAAATTCCTAAGTGTTTTTTAGCCCCTTGGTGGTAGAGGGAAGAGAGTTCTGTTCACAAACATATGGCCAAAGTTGATAAGATCTAATTATATGTTTGCAGCTGTTTCAGATCCCGTAAATATCTGAAGTTGGTCAACATCATCGAGGCATGACAAAGGCAGTATAAATAAAGGAAATTAGCTAAAAATTGAAACAACAACAACAATCCCTTTTGAAGGGAGGAAATTAGGGGCTGAGTTTTCTAAGCGTGACTTAAACAGGATAAAGATCAGAACAACATAAAGAGTTTGCGCCTCATTAACAAGAGGGCTGAAACCAATTTGTGTGCTTCTGAGGACCTGACAAAATCCTCAGCACTCAGAATACAGTTTTAACAGATACGCTTTATCATTATTATTAAAGGACTACTTCAGTCATTTACATAACTGCTAAAAATACAACTAAAAGTCTGTGACAGACTCTCATGGGGTAGTTTTAGAAATAATGTAAAACAAATATTTACAATCTGTCGGATTGAAAAGACTGTATTCAACATTCATTAAAAGTGGCCCAGACATGCATGAGTGATTGTTTCATGCATAGAATTATCTATTCTTATTTTTATTATTTATCTTTTTAAATTTTTTTTTAAATCATAGCAGTGTACATTAATACTATCATGGGGTACAGTGTACTCTTTCTGTATACAATTTGAAGTACTTTTATCTGACTGGTTAACATAGCCTTCATGTCTTTTTCTTAGTTATTGTGTTAAGACATTTATATTCTACATTTAGAGAGATTCACATGTACCCTTATAGGATGAACTCTAGTGTTCTAATCCACTATAGCACGACACAGTTAACAATAATACATAATTTCAAGTTACTAGATGAAAGATATTGACTATTCCTAACACAAATAAATGATAAATGTTTGTGATAATGGACATACTAATTACTCTGATCTGATCATTATATATTGTATATATTGAAACACCACTAAGTACCCCATGAATATATGTACTATTATTTGTCCATTAAAAAGTAAAATTAAATTTAAAATAAAAGAAACTACAGATTGTTCCTGAGAGACACAAAAGATTTGAAAAATGGAAAAGTGGACTTAAAAGATACCAATTCTCTCTCAGTGCATCTATAATCTTTAAACAGTCACAACAAAAAACATCAAGAATTTTTTTTAACTAGACACGTAGATTAAATTGTTATATGGAAAAATAAAGAAGCAAAAAAGTTGCCAAAAACATTCTGAAGAAGAAGCATAATGAGGAAGAACTATATCTGTAAAACAGACCATATAGCTATGATTAAAATGCTCAAATACTGTCATTGGGAAAAGATGGATTATTCAATACATGGTGAAACACACTAGCTGTTATCTAGAAAAAAATTAAGTTAATTCCATTACTGCATATATTACATTAGGATAAGTTTCAAATTAGTCAAAAATTTAAATGTAAAACATAAACCATAAATTTAATATAAGAAAGAAAAAAATGTACATAGGAATAAGACCTAAGTATGAAATAAAACACGGAAATTATAAAAGAAAAGATTGGCAAATCTAACCTTACTAAGAATCTTTTTTAAAAATCACTATGATTAGTGATTTTTAATCATAATCAAATCATTGATTTTTAATAATAATCAAAGCATAATCATTTTTTTAAATAAAATATCACTATGATTAATGATTTGGGGTGCCAAATGAAGTAAACAGGCAAATGAAAACTGGAAGACATATTTGTAACCTACCTCACAAGAGGTTAATTTGCCTAAACCATAAAAACACCTGAAAAGCAGATAGGAAAGAATATTAAAACCCAGGAGAAAAATGGGCAGAAGATAAGAGCATATGTGAATATCCTTATCTTCACTTGTAAGAACAGTGCTAATTATTAATGAAACTACATTAAGGTATCATTTCCACTTACTAAATTGTCAAACATCAAAAAGTTTTGTATCATACTCTATGGGAAAATAGGTAGTATAAAAAGAAATTACCTACATCAAAGGAAATTTTGTGATATCTACCAAAGTTACAAATGCTCATACCTTTTGACCTAGAAATTCTTCTAGGAACTAGAAATTGTTATTCAGATATTCTGGTAAATAATAAATAATATATGGGAAGTAATATATGTATTTGATTATTAAAATGATAAATAAGGAAAATAATATATGTATTTGATTATTAAATACATTGTTGATTGTAAGGTAACAGATTAAAACAACCTAAACATTGATTAGGGGGAAATAATAAAGTAAATAATGATACATTTATATGGTGGAACAATCTGGAGCTATATGAAAGGAAAAGGAAAAAGAGGGGTGTTGCATGTAAATAAACCATGATCTTCAAGAGGCGGAACATATGTTTAATATACAACCATATGCACAAAAAGAAAAACTGTGTTTCTGTGCATTTGCTCCTTCAGATATATATACTAGAAATACCTCTGAAAAGACACATAAGGAATTGGCAACATTAGTTGCCTTAGAGGAGGAAAATCAGGTAGAAAAGTGTTTAAAGTCATTAGAACCTCCATAGTTGACCACCTTCCTACACTGACCACTTCCTTAAGTTGACCTCATTTTCATAGACCAGACATGAACCACATGTACGTATCAGTACAGTAGGCCTAGTTGCTTATGTTGACCACCTCTGTATGTTGACCAGTTGGTTACAGTTCCTTGGGTGATCAATTTACAGAGGTCCTACTGTGTTTGAAATGTTTTGAACAATGTGAATATATTATGCTTGGACAGTTTAATAAATAAGTATGGTTATATCTTCCTTTGGTATTCTGGTTCTTAAAAAAATGTGTTGGGGCTGCACACAGTGGCTCACACCTATAATCTTGGCACTCTGGGAGGCTGAGATGGGTGGACTTCATGAGGCCATGAGTTCAAGACCAGCCTGAGTAAAAGAAAAATCCCATCTCCACAAAAAATAGAAAATATAGCTGGGTCTGGTGGCACATGACTGTGGTCCCAGCTACTCAAGAGGTTGAGGCAGGAGGATCACTTGAGCCCATAAGTTTAAGGCTGCAGTGAGCTATGATGACATTACTGCATTCTAGATTAGGCAGCAGAGTGAGTCACTGTCTCAAAAAAAAAAAAAGTCTGAATTTGGCATAGGCTATGATGCTAAATATGTAGGTATCTACTGAGGATGAAGCAATTCGATCTTGGATGCTAATTTGCCTTATTCACTTCTGATTAACCCCTGTTCCAGCAATGCCTCTAGGATTCTACTTATTCTAGGGTAACTGAAAATTCTGCCCTTAAGTTAAAATGACCTTGAGCATAAATCCTGCCCTTTAGCTGATTCATACAACATTTTCTCCTTTCCCTCAATCATCCTTACCTAGGGTACATAAGCCCCGGGTCTGGAGGATAATGGGAATTCAGCATCTTTTCTTGCTGCTGTTGGAAACATAGTTTCTGTTTGTAAATTCCTATTAAATGTTTCTTTCTGAGTAAGAACTTCTTTCTTTTGCCCCTCAGCTTCCTTGGCCATTGGGGGTAGCTTTGCAAAGGCCTTGCTCACCACAACACCAAATCCTACTTAACACACACATGGATCTTACTCATCCAAAATTCAATTATATAGTCTTTCTAGAATATAGCCATGAATCAGAAACTAGAAAAATAAACCAGCAAGCAGACAAAACAGTTGTTCCAAAGTCCATGAACTAAATAAAGTTTAGGTACTTCACTAAAGGAAGTCTGTTAGACTTCCTTTAATCTATTTATTTATTTATTGGAGACAATTACATTAAGCTTGGTAAAGTGATTTACTCATAGAAAGTAGATAAGAAAGGGCAGGGCCTTCTGAAAGCAGGGAGTGGTTTGTTAGCTCACAGCTAAGAGGCGTGCTAGGGGACATAACAGAGCAACTCCACAAAGATAATGCAAAGACTTAAGATGTTTCAGTTATTCAATGTAGGAGCAAATCCCCTCTGATATTATCTCTGTGTGATGGTGATATCCTAATGTCAGCCTTGAGAGACCAAGAAGACGCTCAATAGAATCTGTTGAAACTGATTTTCATGTCTAATATTCAGATAAAAATTGAAAATATTTTGATGATTCAAAGTCTAAAGCTAAGGCTGTCTGGAAAAGAGAATGATACATTTTAGATTGGTGGAAATTTAGAGTATACAATGCTAAACTGAAGACATCACCAAAGGTGTCTGAGTATTGGTCAGAGATTTATTTCTCTATAGAAAAAGAACACAATGAAAAAAGAGCACAATGACTCAGCAAATGAAAACATCGATATCAAAAATTTGCAGTAGATATGCAAAGACTGAGTCAAGAAAACTATTCTCACTTGAGCAAACAATTTCATAATACTTAAGAGCTCAGAAGAAACTTCTAGGTTCTTTGCAATGGAATGACTTCAAAAAACACCATCAAAATGTAAAGAATGGATGAACCTTACCTATGCAAACAATGTAATCTAATCATTTGTACCCACAAATTAATCTGAAACAAAAAATAAATAAATAGAGAATGGGTGATATCTGTGAGCAAAGAAATGAAAGCAATTGTAGCAGTCATTAATTTAGGTAGAACAAAAAAGATGGTAACATACTGATTAAACATAATAGTGTAATAAAAATACTTCTGGCATACTCTTTGACCCAGCAATCCATTTCTAGGAATTGTGCTGGATATATTTACACAAGGGTACAGAAATATATACACAAGACTATGCCTGTCCTGGTTGGAAATATACATATCCTGTGCTTTGAAATCATGCAACTGGAAGCAACTTTAAATATTCAGTGAAAGGGGACTGATTAAACAAATTTTGCCATATTCACAGAATGAGATACTTACTATACCTATTAGAGAAAATACATATATAATTGGCTACCTTAAAATAAGTTTAAGAAAATAGAACATTATGCAAAGCCATATATATATGTATACATATATATATGTGCATGCATATATAAACATTTCTGTGTGAGTGTATGTGTGTTAGAATATGATTAGAAAAAGCATTAGAAAGATACACACCAAACTGTCACATCAGTTGGCTGAGGATTTGGGGAAACAGGAAACAGGCCAGAAATTCTCACGTTACTTTATACATAGCTGTATTATTTGATTTTCTACAAAAAAAAAAAAAATCAAAAGTGTTTAAAAAGAAAAATGTTAACCCTGAAGACTTAATTGATGGAGTAAACCAAGAAATCAAACCATAATTGGTTTATTTTATTTACTTTTTAATTTAATGAGTTTTATTCTGAGCCAAATTTGAGGACAATGATCCAGAGCCACTCTCAAGAAGCCTTGAGCAAGTAAATTGTATCATTGGTTTAAAATGAAGCATTATAAATGACAAAACTTGAGTATGGTATATACTAATCTGTCTTTGCTTTAAAGAGAATTTCTGAATGGGTACCATCAGAGAAGTAAAAGTTATTATAATGAATAGGGATTATTTGTCCACCTAGCACCTCCTTCCCTTGAGAAATGCTTCTTTTCCTTTTGCAAAAATTTGGCTTAAAGAAGACATAAGCTTCTGTCTGAGTCCATGCTCATGGCCACAAATGAGCACCTAACTCAAGCTGGAATATTTGTGTAGATGCCATATCTCCTCACTCACAAGTGAAGCTCTTGATGTCCACTCAGCTCAAGCAAGACCAATCATGTCTATTTCCCAGCATTTGTCAAACTGGAGTTTGAGGAGAAGGGTGGTCATTCCTTCTTTGGCAGTGGGACTCAAAGGTACATGTCTGGAAATGTCACTACCCACATGGAGGAAGCCAGTTGCAGAAGATAAGAGAGCCAATGTTAGAAGCTGTGATGAAAGATGGAGGGCAAAATAGTCCAGCTCTGCTCCGCCTCACAGCCCTTCTTGTGGTCACGTGAGGAAACAATACTGTTTTTGACTAAATTAGCTCAGGTCAGCTAATTTCTGTCTTTCACAATCAGAAATAGGCTAATAGTAGGGAAAAAACAGATAAATAAGCCAACACATTTACTTGCTTCCACCCTCATTTCAACAACAATGCCAAGATAATATACTAATATACTAATCTAAAAATGAGTAGATAATATTTGGAACTATATATTTGGAATAATATCACTACAACTTGTAGAAATTAAATCACAAAATCTTGGAAAAGTGCAATATTTTTAAGTTCCTAAAGAAAACCCGTTCCCCCAAAGACTATTTTTTCTGGTTTAATGATCATTCCTTTGAAAAGAAAACAAAAAGTAAAAAGATTTACAGGTTGAAAGGCTAGAGAGAGATTTGTGGACCACACTGATCATCTCTAACTAACATTTAAAAGTTATTTTTTAGCAGCTTCCTGAGTGGGAAAATCAGGTTGAAAAGATAATATTGCGAACTCTGACGGGTGATGGATTTGGATTGACGTCATGATCAGTGTAATGCTGGATTCAAAACCATAGTTAGATTCAAAAAAAGGAATGAAGGAGAGAGAGACAGGCTGAGACATGGAGCAACAGGTGCAAAATTTCACATTGGGGAACAGAATCCAATATTTCTATTTCCTGTTTAACGTAAGTAGAAATAAGAACGTTTTTATTAACCTTGTAGAATTTAATTGAATAAAGCTATCTTTAACCCATTTTAGAAGAACATGTAAATGTAGTCTAGGTATAAAAATGCATAACTATTAAAACAAAACAGAATAATACACATGAGGTGGGGGAATATTATTTGGCATAGTGGACTTCAAGCATAACCACTATTTATCAAAAAATGAAATTCACCTCCCCCCCAAAATCTCATTGTATATTTAAAAACATAGCCAATTTATACAATCTGAAAAACAGAAGATGAACTACTACACTATGAAATTGTAGGGAAAACAGAAATAATATTCAAGGTAGTAGAGGTTAGTACATAAATTATTGGGCATAGTAGTTAACTATATGATATCATGAAAAGGCTCAATATAAAAGAACACAACTTTACCTTTAGACAAACAATGCGATATTAAAATATATTAATGAACAAGTGTTTAAAATAGAGGGGAGCATGACAGCCACCTGCAGACCCCCCAGTACATGAAGCTGAGTAAGGAGAGCTCTAGGTGCCAGCTTTGAAATCTGCCCCTGCTGTGAAATCCCACTGCTTCCCATGGCTCTGATCCAACAACCCATTCTGGGAGATGAGGGTTGTCTCTGACTGCAGCTTTGGCCTGGGGACTCCCCATGGATTTTCCCAAGGCTCCTCAGACTGTAAGTCTTTCTAGAAAGCTCCCTCTTACCTTTTTTTTTCTCTATCTTTCACTCCAGCTCAGACTTGCATTGTGCCATGATGATTCTTCCCAACCCTCTCTGGCTTCCTCCCCATATTTCTTCACAGGTACTTTCCCTCATGAACACCTGTCTTGTTAATCTGGTTTTCATGTCTGCTTCGCCGGGTACCTGGACTAACACAGAGAAAGTGACAAAATAATACATTTGTGGTGAGAGATCTGAGCTGCACAATATCGGTATGTATGCGACTTCAGTGAGTTCAGGTAGCAGACATGCTAGGACCTCAACATCTCAGGTGTGGCAGCAGAAGGAAGTCAGAATTAGGCTTAATCCTATAGTGATTCCCTAAGGTGGGTAGATCCCAGTGGAAAACTGAATTTTGGGGAGCAGGATTCAATGTTTTTAGAAGATCCCTAATAGCAGAGGGTCTCAAATGTAAGAGGCACCACTTCCAGGAAATGACTGGGAATGCCTAATTGTGGTTGACTCATCTCTTCCTTGAGCTGTTGAGAGTTCAGGGAACAGAATCAAGCTCCCCAGGAAGTAGCAATAGTCATGGTAGAGCTTGTATCTGGTCCAAGAGAAATGACAACCAGAGAAGGGGTAGAAGTTCTATGGTGTCAGTCCACATAGAGGTCACGGTACAATAGCAATGACTCTGGAGGCTCTCTCACCCCACCACAAATAACCTATTAGGAACAACAGAACTCATCACAGGATCATTATCCCAGCAGTACTAAGAATTTTGATGTAATTCTGTTTTTTAAATTTCACATTGATATGAGTATGTAAATATTTAGGTTACATTGTTTTCATTTCTAAGGTAAACTTCAAGTTGTAGTTGAGCCCTTCACCCAGAGGCATGCTGAACACCCTCACATTGTGCACATTAGGTGAGATCCTACCAACATCTTCCCCTTTCTTCCTCCTTTCTCCTCTCCCTTGCTAGCCTGTACTTGTGTTTTTTTTTCATGTGGGCTTGTAATTGTTTATATATTGGTTTCATATTAGTATTGAGTACATTGGATACTTTTTTTTTTCATTCTTGTGATACTTTGCAAGAAGAATGTGTTTCAACTCCATTCAGATAAACACAAAAGATGTAAAGTCTCCATCTTTTCTCCAAGGTAAACACATACCACAGTTTATCTACTCATGAGTTAATGGATCCTTGGGTTGATTCTACACTTGATGTAATTCTTATTGGTCAGGATTGCCTCAAAAAGAACTGTGATTCTTAGTGATAGGAAAGGCAGGGATTGACTACATCAAGATGATAAAATCTAATTAATGAAAACATTGATGGTTTGAATAATCCAATCACTCAGGATTTTTAATAAACTATTGTAAAATTAGGTACATAAAAGAGAAAACTAAAAACATATATGTATGTAGTTGTCACTCCCCCCTCAAAAAATTTCCAAATAGGGCACAAAGATATTTTTCAAAATACCAACCACCAACTGTGTAATTGCAGAATTTCTTTCCATTACATGCTTTAACCATGATATATTTAAATAAGTAATTAATAACAAAATTATTTTTTAAATTATCGAAAATTTCTTAATTTTTGAATATCAAAAAATACATTTTTATAAGTAACAATTGGCTGAAGAAAGAAATTAAGAATGCAATACAAATCTATTTTAAAGTTTTGCATGTCGGAATGTGTTGGGATGTTGGCCAAAACACTGTTTAGAAGAAAAACATACTCACTTAAAGGTCTTTAATAGGAAGAAATAAAAAAGAGATATTAATGAAAAAATAATTACACTATAAAGTTCTAAAACAGAACAAAGCATTTATCTAGAGCAAATTTGGAAAACATTATAAAAGCACAAATTAACCTGGAGAATAAATGGCATAGGCATATGCAAAATTCAGAGCTGGTTATTTAGTGAGAAGATGAAAACTGATAATCTTCTGATAAAAAATATTTTAAAATACACAAAATAATTCTAGGGCATAAATATATCTATATGGATACCCTAACATGACATCTCCAACTAAAAAGTCAATGTACACAGGGAGGCACATACACTTGCAGGTTGAAATCCCAACATTCCCCAAATTAATCTGCTTTGCTGGCTTCTCTCCCTGGCCATCCAGTGTTTGAGTGGCCCATGCTCTGACCTCACCCCTGATGATCTCTTCTGTCCCCTGAGATATAAAAATAACCTACTTAAATAAAAAATTCCTGTTTGTTATCTGTACACTTTACTTCTCTCTTGAGCTCTAGACATTTTATTTAATTTCCTACCAACATCTCAACTTCAATGTCTAATAAGCATCCCTTAATTTCAACATCTAAAACCAAGCTCTTCTCAAGAACCCATTCACAACTAGTTCCTCCCTCAGTATTCTTTTCCCCAGAAGATGATGGCACCATTCATCCAGATATTCAAGCATCACCCTGAGCTATGTTTGAGAGCCACTCATCCCTTTATCATTCCACATGGAATCCAACCAGCTCTGTTGGTGCTACCTTCCAGAAATAGAGAGAAATAAAGATAAGAGTGAATGAGAAAGAGTGAGAGTAGGAAGGAAGGAAGAAAGGAAGGAAGAGAGGAAGACTTCAGCTGCTTCTGGTCACCTACATTGCTATCACTTTAATCTGTAGCTTCATCATTTTTTTGTTTGAATCTTTCAATGATTCCTTTTAATACCATTTCCCCCAGAAGCCTGGACAATCTTTCAAAAACTGGCTAATGCCTTCCCACCACACAAAAAGGAAAGTTCAAGTCTTCCCTCAGCTCATCATCTAGCTGACACTGTCAGTCCTGCTTAAATGCCAGATCATCTTATCAAAAATGACACCACTATCTCTCTATATTCCCTTTTTAGGCTTGATTTTTCTTTACAACAGTTATCATGACCTGAATCACAGCATTTATTTGTACATTTGTGTATTTTCTATCTTTCCCTCTGAAGCCCCACTGCATTTCTTTCTTCAAAACCAGCAGCTTCCAAAACTACCTAGGCAAGAATATAGAATGGAGACCTAGAGAAGGTAGTGCATCATCTGAGGCTAGGCAAGTTCCCCTATGTCAAGGTCAGAGGTATGTACATTAAGGACAGTGGTTTCAATACATTCTAGGCATTTGAGTTTCACATAGAAGTGAGAAGAACTAAGAGCTGAGATCTTTACCAGGATCAAAGACAAGACCTACCATCTATGAATATGAACATGAAAGTTGAAGGTTTCTTTAGGTAGACTATCTTTCTACTCCCAGTGCCTGCGTTGTGGGGGAAGGCTAGAATGGATTCTTTATTCCCCTAAGTTTGTCTCAAGGTATGAATGAAGCATGCTAGCTTTAATTTATTGCAATTCACAGAGGAGGATCCAAATCAAAGGAAATATTCAAGAGTTATTGGATGGCTTCTTATTACTTCAGGCAGAGTGTGTATGGAAGTGTTAGGAGAGAAGTTGGGGTGTCATCATAACAGCAGGCCTTTAGGGTAACTGGCTGTCCTCAGGTTTAGTAAGTGGAGGAGCACATATTCTGAATGGGTTTCAGGAGGCTCTACGATGGTAGTCTGGAGAGGTACACATCCTATAGCTTCAGACACCCACATTAGACAGCCTCTGGGTCAACTCCTCCTTTTTTTTTTTTAATAGACTATGATTCTGACCCTTATCGAAAGTGGTTAGGCATTCCAAGATGAAGTAACCCACAAGTCTTTTAAATATAGATAGTACAAATCAAATAACACACATACATTTCAGCATAGCATTGGCATCAAAACCCAGACTGCTATACTAAAATCAAGTCACATCCGCCAGTTCTATATTTATGGACCACAGGCTTTTGAAAATTTAGCGGACAATCTGGAAAGCAAAGTAAGAAAATTGTATTGCAAAATAAGATTTGATTGGGAGACTGCAGGTCCCCAAAAGAAAATTATTCTGGAAACCCTTAACCAAGACGGCCACACACATACATGTAGAGTAGGTTTAGAGCCAAAATACACATTTTTCTATTATGAAATTATGAATTTGGACAAATGTTTGTTCAAGTAAGATGTATAAACAACTTGGGGCTAGACTTCTGAGACTATGGTGTTTGAGACTATAGTGAGGGGATGAGGCATAGTTTTTGCAATGGTTTGGTTATGGATTCTTTGTTCCCACCAAACTCACATTGAGACTTGATCCCCGTGTTGGGAGATGGGTCTAATGGGAGATGTTTGTGTCACCAGAACTTGTTTCTCAGGAGTAGCTTAGTGCTGTTCTTATCGTAGTGGATGAACTCTTGCTCTGGGAAGACTGGATTAGTTATCCTGGGAATGGATTAGCTCCTGAGGAAGGGTGGTCATAAAGACAGAACTCCCCTCAGATTTTGTCTCTTCCCACATGCCCACTTTCTTTTTGACCTTCTACCAGGTTTTGACTCAGGATACAAACCCTCACCAAAAGCCCACCAGATGCTAGCACTGTTCTCGTTCAACTTCCCAGCCTGCAGAATTGTGAGTTTTCTCCTTTTTCTCTTTTAAATAAATTACCCAGTGTCAGGTATACAGTTACAACGACTGAGACAATTTTCTCCTCCTAAGTATAAGCTCTATTTCCACATAGGTCACTCAACTCAGCTCTGAGACTAAATGCTTCTCCTTTATTCTAGTCAGGCCTGAATGGTGGGCAGGGGAGCAGAAAGAGAGAGCTTCTCCCATCCTAACAAATGTTACGTTCTGACTCCTTTAAGACAGGACCAACATAGTCATGTGCCCACTCATGAACCAATCACTTTGGCAAGGAGAGTTCTGGGCACTGATTTGTTTTATGACTCTACCTGAATTAATCACATTGGAAAAGGCAATAAATCACTTTGGTTGGTGCAGGACAAATGAGCCCACTCTTGATCTGGTAGCAGAGCGAATTCTACCTCAACTGCATGTTGGTTTTTATACTTTTATGTTTTACATTTAAGTCCATAATCTATTTGGAATTATTTTCTGTAAGTTGTGAGATACACCTCAATGTTCATTTATTTGCTTGTGAAAGTCCAATTGTTCTAGCATCATTTGTTGAAAAGGCTATTTTTCTGCCAATGAATTGCATTTGTACTTTGTAAAAAATCAGTTGGATGTATTCATAAGAACCTATTTCCAGATTTTCATATCTGTTCTATTTCATTGATCTTTATGTCCCTCCAACATTGCCACATAGTCTTCATTATTATAGCTACTTAATAACTCCTTAGAGCAGGTAAACTGATTCTTCTCATTTTACTCTTCTTATTCAAAATTGTTTTATCTGTCCTTGTTCCCTTGCTTTTTCATATAAATTTTAGAATAACCTTTTCTATATCAACAAAAATTTTTTATAGGGTGGCACCTGTGGCTCAAAGGAGTAAGGTGCTGGCCCCATACACCGGAGGTGGTGGGTTCAAACCTAGCCCTGGCCAAAAACAGTAAAAAAAAAAAAATCATATATATATATGTATATATACACACATATATACATACATACATATATATACATATATGTAATTTCAGGTTAATGTGAGGGTACAAACAACAAAGTTACAATGTATGCATTTGTTAGGTAAAGTCCCATTTGTAGTTGTGTCCTGCACCCAAGAGGTGTGCCATATCCCCTTATATTGTGCCCATTAGGTGGGAGCACACCGTCTCTCTCACCTCTCCCCTCTCCCTCATTACCCATCTCCTAAGCTTGAATTGAATATTTCTCTTATGTGGGCATGAATTAGATTGTCTACTGGCTTCATAATAGTATTGAGTACCTTGGATATTTGCTTTTCCATTCTTGTGATAATTTACTAAGTGGACTATGTTTCAACTCCATCTAGGTTAATACAAAAGATGTAAAGTCTCCATCCTTTTTCATGGCTGAATAATTTTCCATGGTATACCTTTATCACAGTTTCTTAATCCATTCCTGGGTGATGTGCATTTAGATTGTTTCCACATCTTGGCAATTGTAAATTGAGCTGCAACAAAAAATCTAGTGCAAATGTCCTAATGATAAAATGATTTTTTTCCTCCTGGATTGATGCCGAGTAATGTGATTACAGGATCAAAAGGGAGGTCTAATTTGAGTTCTTTGAGAATTCTCTATACTTCTTTCCAAAGAGGCTGTAGAGTTTGCAGTCCTACCAACAGTGTAAAAGTGTTCCCCTCTCTCAATATCTGTGCCAGCATCTGCAACTTTGGGACTCTGTGATATGGGCTGTTCTCACTGGGGTTATGTGATATCTCAGGGTGATTTTGATTTGCATTTCTCTGATGATGGGGACGATTAACATTTTTTCATATGTTTGTTAGCCGTTCATCTATCTTCCTCTGAGAAAGTTTTGTTTATGTCTCTTAACTCAGTAGTAGATGGGATTGTTTGTTCTTTTTTGGCAGATTAATTTGAGTTCTCTGTAGATTCTAGTTACCAACCCTTTTGGATTCATAACCTGCAAATATATTTTCCCATTCTGATGGTTGTCTGTTTGCTTTAATTGTTCTGTCCTTAGCTGTGCAGAAGCTTTTCAGCTTAATTAAGTCCAATGTGTTTATTTTTGTTGTTGTTGCAATTGCCACTGAAGTCTTCTTGATACAATTTTTTCCCAGGTCAACATCATCAGGAGCTTTTCCCACACTTTCTTCTAAGATTTTTATCATTTCATGTCTTAGATTTAAATCTTTTATCCATCTTCAGTCAATTTTTACAAGTGGTGAAGGGTGTGGGTCCAGTTTCAGTCTTTTACGTGTGGTTATTCAGTTCTCCCAGCCCTATTTATTGAATAGGAATTCTTTTCCCCAATATATGCTTTTGCTTGTTTTATCAAAGATCAGATGGCGACAAGAGACTAGTTTCATCTCTTAGTTTTCTGCTGTATCCATATGTCTATATCCCTATTTTTGTGCCAATATTATGCTGTTTTGATTATTGTGGACTTACAATATAACCTTAAGTCTGGTAGAGTGATGCCTCTGGCTTCATTTTTATTACTAAGAGTTGCCTTGCGGTTGTACCTGTGGCTCAGTGAGTAGGGTGCCAGCCCCATACACCAAGGGTGGTGGGTTCAAATCTGGCCCTGACCAAACTGCAACAAAAAAAAATAGCCAGGTGTTGTGGCAGGTGCCTGTAGTCCCAGCTACTCAGGAGGCTGAGGCAAGAGAATTTCCTAAGCCCAAGAGCTGGACGTTGCTGAGAGCTGTGATGCCATAGCACTCTACCAACTGTGACAAAGTGAGGCACTGTCTCTAAAAAAAAGAAAAAGAAAAAAAAATGAATTGCCTGCCTTGGCTATCTGGTTTTTTTTTTTTTTTTCTGGTTTCATATGAAATGAAGAACTATTTTTTTCAGTTTTTCCATATATGCTATTTTTATTTTAATGGGGATTGCACTGAATCTATAGATTGCTTTGATAAAATAGACATTTTAACAATGTTGATTCTTCCCAGCTATGAGCATGGTATATTCTTCTGTTTGTTAATATCTTCTGCTATTTCTTTTCTTAGGATTTCATAATTCTCTTCATAGAGATCCTTTACCTCTTTTGTAAGGTATATATCTAGGTATTTGATTTTGTTTGAAGTTACTGTGAGGGGAAATGTGTCCTTGATTTGTGATTTGTGTCCTTCTCAACTTGGCTGTTATTTGTGTATACAAAGGCTACAGATTAGTGGACATTGATTTTATACCTTGAGATGTTACTGTATTTCTTGATCTCTTCCAGGAGTCTAGTGGTGGAGACTCTGGGGTTCTTTAATTATAAGATCATATTACCAGCAAAGAGTAAGAATTTGACCTCCTCTGCCCTCATTTGGATACCCTTTATATCTTTCTCTTGCCTAATTACATTGGTTAGAACTGCCAGAATTATGCTAAATAGTAGTGATGATAGAAGACATCCTCATCTGGTTCCAGTTCCACATGAAAAAGTTTTTGGTATTACTCCATTCAGTATTGTATTAGCTATGGTTTTGTCATAGATGGCTTTAATCTGTTTAAGTAATGTGCCACCTATGCCTATTTTCTTAAGTGTTCTTGTTAGAAAAGGATGCTGAATTTTGTCAAATGCTTTTTTTTGCATCTATGAAAAGGATCATATGGTCTTTGTTTTTACTTCTATAGATATGGTGTATTACATTTATAGTTTTGCATATGTTAAATGAACCTTATATCCCTGAGATGAGGCCTACTTGATATGATGTATAATTTCTTAATGTGTACCTGTAGTCTACTGGCTAAGATTTTATTGAGAATACATACAAGTTCTTCTTTGAAGGTTTAATAGAATTCTGTTATGAAGCCATCTGGCCCAGGAATTTTTTTTAATTGTTTCTTCAATGTCAGTGATAGATATTGGTCTGTTCAAGAGATCTATTTCTATGTGAAGGTAAGGAGGTTATGTGACTTTAGGTATTGGTCTGTTTCCTCCACATTGTCATATTTCTGGGCATAGAGTTTCTTGTAGTAGTAAGAGTTAATTCCTTGTACTGTGTTTTCCCCCAAATAAGACACCATCTTATATTTATTTTTTCTCAAGACACTTTAGGGCTTATTTTCAGGTGGTGTCTTATTTTTACTAAGTATAATACAATAATCTACATTTATTCAAATAAAGTTAAGTCATTTTCTTCTGGAACCTGACTGGGGGAGCCAACCTTGTTGGTGGGGCTGGCACTAGTAATGTGAACTCCTTTCCCCTAGCCATTCACACATGCGCAATGGGATGCCTGCGACTGTGGTTACCACACACACACCCACGCAAGTGCAAACGGCTGGAGAAAGGAGCTGTGGCAGATAAAAGATATTCTAGTTTTCCTTACCACTCCGCACCAAAATACATGGTATGGCTATAAGCAGATCCATCACTAAGTCTTATTACCAGGGTAGGGCTTATATTTAACAAATGCATAGAAATCCTGCTAGGGCTTATTTTGGGGATAGGTCTTATTTTGGGGGAAACACAGTATCTCTGTGGTATCTATTTTTATTTCCCCTTTTTCATTCCTGATTAAAGTTAGTAGAGGTTGTTACTTTTCTGTTTGTCATCAGTCTGGCCAAAGGTTTATCAACTTAATTTATCTTTTCAAATAACCAACGTTTTATTTCATTAATTTTCTGGATAATTCTTTTGTTCTCAATTTTATTTATTCTAATTTACTTCTGGTTTTCTTTTTCTTCTTTCTTTCTTTCTTTTTTTTTTGAGACAGAGTCTTACTTTGTCACCCGCGGGGGGGGGGGGGGGGGGGGGGGGGGGGGGGGGGGGGGGGGG
>CAUYQV010092584.1:0-11409 GCA_963574575.1 Galagoides demidoff | reverse complement strand
TTTGTCACTCATAAGTAAAAATAGTATCATGTTGTTGTGATTTACATTTCTCTAAACAGTAATGAAGTTAAGCATTTTTTTCAAATGGTTTTTGCCATTCTTATTTTATAGAATATTTGTTCATATTTTTATCCTTTTTTTGTTCATATTTTTTCCTCTTAAAACTGTAAGATCTCCTAAAAATAGACCTGCCATTCAGTCCTACAATTCCTCTACTAGGTATATATCCAGAAGACCAAAAATCACATTATAACAAAGATATTTGTTTTTGCTTTTTTTTTGGCCGGGGCTGGGTTTAAACCCGCCACCACTGGCATATGGGGTTGGTGCCTTACTCCTTTGAGCCACAGGGGCCGCCCCAATAACAAAGATATTTATTTGTACCAGAATGTTTATTGCAGCCCAATTCATAATTGCTAGGTCATGGAAGACGTCCAAGTGCCCATCAACCCACGAATGGATCAATAAATTGTCGTATATGTACACCATGGACTATTATGCAGCCTTAAAGAAAGACGGAGACTTTACCTCTTTCATGTTTACATGGATGGAGCTGGAACATATTCTTCTTAGCAAAGTATCTCAAGAATGGAAGAAAATGACATGAAGGCTGTGTTGATCAGTTTGATGGAAGTATTTCGGATTGCATGTGAAAACCCCACACTGTACCCCAGAAGTGCATTAATGTACATAGTTACCACTCAATAAAAAAAAATAAAAAGAATGGAAGAAAAAGTATCCAATGTACTCAGCCCTACTATGAAACCAATTTATAGCTTTTAGCCCTCCAACCCTAGTTTAGACCCAACCCAGCCCCAGAGAAATCCCATTAACAGCTAAGTCAGATCCTGTCTCTCCTACTGTAAATTCATGTTTACATAGATGGAGCTGGAACATATTCTTCTTAGCAAGGTATTTCCAGAATGGAAGAAAATGTATCCAATGTACTTAGTCCTACTATGAAACTAATTTATAGCTTTCATATGAAAGCTATAACCCAATTATAGCCTAAGAATATAGGTGAACGGAAGAGTGGGGGAGGGGAAGGAAGAGGATGGGTGGACGGAGGGTAATTGGTGGGACCACACCTATAGTACATCTTACAAGGGTACATGTAAAATTTAGTAAATGTAGTATATAAATGTCTTAACACAGTAACTAAGAAAGTGCCGTGAAGACTATGATGAAACTATTTCAAATTGTATATAAAACCAGCACATTGTACCCCATGATTACATTAATGTACACAGCTATGATCAGTAAAAAAAGAAAAAAGAAACTCCAAATTAAAAAGAAGGGGAAATTGTAAGAACGAAGTCTTTTAAATAGAAATCCCAAATTCAAGGAGATGTGTCAGCAGAGTTCCTTCTAGGCTTAGATCTAGGACAAAGCAGAATAACTTCGAGATGACCTAATAGTAGCTGTCTAAATAAAAATAAACTGTCCTCTTACCTTAAAGTCAGCATTGGTTAAGATTAAATGAAAAACTATTACAGAGGCATTTTTGCATTTAAAAAAGGGAACAAAAATAGATTGGCTATTAGTTATAATATCAGCTAAGTGAATCACAAAAATGGGATGATGCATCTGTGAAAGAAAATCCAGTATATACAAGAAAGAGTATCCATCATCGAATCCCCACCTCTCCCTCATCTTTAAGCAATTAGCTTCCCAACTTTTAAACGCAATAAATTAGGGCATTATGAATCTTTTTACAACAAAGTTCCTTCTTTTCTCAAGTACCCATTAGTCACTGTGCTAATATCCCAAAAGTTTTTAGGATAAACTTTTTCAGTGTAGACTTAAAGCAGAGACATATTTATTTATGATGGTGGTTTAGTGTGACACACTAGAAATTCTCTTTGTAAGTTCAATGTGATTACGGCAAACAGAAAAGATTACAGATCCCTATCTTCTCAGCCATAGATAGAGTAAGTGACCTCACATGTGACATTTAATTAAAAGACATTACTGGATGCTCAAAGAGTAAATATCCATTTTCATCCACATAAGTTCACTAAGGCACGATGCTAAGCAGGTAAGTAATAATCTCTTTACAACTCCAGACAACTCCAGATGCACAGCAACTACTGAATTAAAACCATAACCTGTCATACATCTGCTTATTCTCATAATCATGAGAGCTGCCACTGAAATTCAATAACCTATGAATATCCTTCATATAAACAGAAGCCCAGTCAAACAACAAAAACAAAAATCCCCAATAGAACAATAATAATAAATCAAGTGCTACAAATCCAAATCCTCTGAGATTCAACCTCCTTTAGAGTGAGGTTTCGGTTCAACAAGCATACATTAAGTGATAGGCAAAGATCCCGAAATTAGGTTCGGTGATGGGGAAACGACGTGAACAAGGCCTAAAGGAGACTGCACTCTGCCAGGGGGAGATGCAAGCCAACAACTATGAGACAGTATGTTATTGTGATATCACAAGTATGTGCTCCCTCACAAATAAATATGAAAAGCATCTCAAATATGACATAATAGGCAACTCATGAAAGAATACAAATGGTCAAAAGATCAAACCGTTGTTTGCCCATCCAATCAGCATACGTTAAAGGCCAATATTAATAGAAGATGCAGGGAAATGATCATTCTTATGCTGTTACGGGGTTACATTTCTGTGGAATGATTTGAAAAGCAGGTCAATCAAAACGCTTTAAAACTGTATATTCTTTGACCTGGAAATTCTACTGGTTTCAGTGAGTGGGAAGACTGTAGTTTTACAACACAAAGAAAGATAGTAGAAAAAATTTTGATTTTAGGTAAATGGTAACTTTGGTTTGATAATATATATTTCAGATTCCTACAAGATATCAAAGGGAAATATCCAGCAGGCAGCAGCTGGGCATACATACCTAGCACTTATCAGAGTGTTTGATAAGTCTTACATATACTATTTTATTTAATCCCCCCAAAACAAAAAGGCATCTGAATCTACTGGCAGGAAAAGGATTCAAACACAGCTCTTAACCCATATGCTGTTCACCACCATGGTTTTAGCACTTGCAGAAAGGTCCAGGGTGGAAATATAGATTGGCAAGTTTACCTCCCATTGGTTCAGCAGATATTTACTAGGTGCCTAATGTTGGACCTAAGGATTCCAAAACGTAGTTAAATTTCCTATCCTTAAGGACCATAAGAGAAATAGGCAAGAAAATAAAAAACTTGCAATACGATATGACAGTGCTAAAAGAAACAGTTAAGATGAATAACACTGACTCTAAAAGGAGGAGAAAGTAGTTCCATATTGGAAGAAAAATCATTGAGGAAAAGTTCTAAGAAAGGAAGACAATGCTTGACCATGATGTTGAACGATGAGTTAAACAAAAACATCCCCCAAAAGGTAGCTAAAGAGCTCTAGAAAAAAAGGAGTGGAATATACAGACTCATTAAGACTCAGAACAGGATGGTTAGTTCAAAGAAATGCATATAGGTTACGACAATGATAAATGAACAGCGACCTTCAACCATTCCAGTCTCTATCCCCACCTTCCAGTCCTCCCGATGCTTTAAACAGGATAAAGGAAATAAAAAGCCTTCTGCCCTCTTGAATCACA
Source organism: Galagoides demidoff (assembly GCA_963574575.1). Classification (NCBI taxonomy): domain Eukaryota; kingdom Metazoa; phylum Chordata; class Mammalia; order Primates; family Galagidae; genus Galagoides; species Galagoides demidoff. The sequence continues at coordinate 7,828 of CAUYQV010092584.1, read as the reverse complement.
TTTCAAAAAGAGATCTACTGTTCTCACCTCTCCTCCAAACTGAGAGTTGGAAATGGACCAGGCAGCTTCCCTCACCAAGCAGGAGCAACAGAGCTATAGTGCCCACCTACCTAAAGCAGTGCCACATGGCCAGGCACCGGGGCTCACATCAGTAATCCTAGTACTCTGGAAGGCCAAGGGGATAGATCACTTAAGCTCAGGAGTTTGAGACCAGCCTGAGCAACAGAGAGACCCGATCTCTACTAAAAATAGAACAACAAGCCAGGCACTGTGGTGGGCACCTGTAGCCTCAGCTACTTGGGAGGCTGAGGCAGGAGGATCACTCGTGCCCAAGAGTTTGAGGTTTCTGTGACCTGTGACGCCACGGCACTCTACCCACTCAAAAAAATAAATATATAAATAAAGCAGTGCCACAAGAGCATCCCTATCAAGCACCTTACTGAGCCTTTTGTTTTCTTTGTGGCACGGATTACAACCTAAAGTTAATCTGCCTATTCATTCTTTTCCTTCTCTATTACCTGCCTCCCACATTAGAATGTAAGTTCCAGGAGGGCATAAGCCTTGTCTGTTTCATTCGCCACTATGTTGTGAATAGCACCAGGCACGAGACACCCACTACACAAATACCTGCCGAATGATGAGTGCGATTCCATCTTACCCAACATAGAGCAATGTGTTTACCTGGTGGGGTTTTTGTTTGTTATTTTGCTCCTTGGATTAAAAGCATTATGGTTATTTTAAAAACTACAAGCCAAATCAAAATAATAGTTTGCTTTTATAAAATACTGAATAGTTTCTGGAATATTTAATGTATTTTCATGCTCTAATGAAATTTTCTAATGCTCTAAATAGCATACCTAAGTCCCCCCCCCCCTTTTTTTTTCCATTGCAGCAAATATTTGAAACAAAGTGTATCTCCAAAATTAACACCTAAAGAGTTAAACCCTACTCTATACCCCCTCAGGTATTTCATCAGATTATTTCCAGACCAAACAGAAAAAGGTAGCCCTTATGGATAAAGGATTATACGAGCTACAAATCAACGTGCTATTTCAATGAAACACTCTTGATGAACAACGGAAGGAAACTATTCCATACTTACTGAGAAAATCCAAGTCCTGATAATAAAACAAAAATATCTCAGGTAGGAAGAAAAGAGTGACTGCCGTAACTCAAAAAAGAGATAAACATACGACATCAGTAAGAGGTCAGGTTTTAGACACTTTGATCACTGATGACAGCAAACGCATAGAGCTCAGGCCATGCCCAAACTGCATGTTATGTAATGCTTGGCAAGGTCTCCTGGAATCTGTTTATCCAACTGGCCATTTCGTCTGAGAGTTCTTGGGAGCAACCTACCCCTCTTTTCAGAATCATGGGTCTCCAGCTACTTGTGTCTCAGATGGGGTGGTCTTTCTTCAACATTTTAGGCTTTCGAAAGATACAGGAAACTGGTACCACAAGCTTAGTCATGCCATTACTGTCCTGATGAAAATTCCTCACACAAACAGTAAGGACTCAAGAAGCAACTTCAGAAGTTCAAATGTTATGAAAAAATGTATTGTTACTATGAACTTATTTCAAGACTAATGAAGGTTCAAGTTAAGACCTAACTACTGCCTTGCCAAATCCATTCCTCAACATAAATGCCATGCAAAATTACACAATGGGTTTACTCTAACCCTTTTTACATGGGAGTTACAAAAAGAAGCCTTTAAACCCCTTTAGGGATAAATTTGCTTTTCTCAGCCAAGCGTTAACGCCAATAAATGGAGGATTTACGTGTAATCTCTAAAAGCAAATAGGTAGAAATTACCAAGCATGCTATGACTTTTAACTAAGCATTTTATTAAATCCCACTTGTATAACAGGGTAATTTCAAAGACGTAATTTTTAAAAATATGGCATGCAAATGCAAAATATTGTCTACAATATTTTAAAGCAAACTTTCTAAGATTGTACATTCAAACCAATGTGGATTTTTTTCTTTAGTAGTCACTTAGAGTAAATAAACACCTATCCAATCAAAAATACCATTTTTCAAAACTAAAAGATCTGAGGATTTTTTTCAAAGTTAATGTATAAGCTATGTCCTTTCTAACTAGATACAAAGGGACATTACACTAAGAAAATGTGAATTTATACCTAGGCTAATAACAGTATAATGAATGGGCTACACAGTAAGACTCTTTTTGTTTATATTAGCTGCTCACCAGGTGGCCCACCAACCTGGAACTGTATTCTCTTTCTAGGATTCCATCAGCATCTAGTTAATGACATCTATTTTCCTAGTAAGTATCCTTTAGAAAAAAATAAGTCAAGACTTAATCAGAGGCACAATAGCCACTCTGTGATTGGTATTACTATGTTATCAATGTCTTGAATTGGGGGCAATGCCTGTGGCTCAAAGAGTAGGGCGCTGGCCCCATATACCGGAGGTGGCAGGTTCAAACCTGGCCCCAGCCAAAAAAAAAAAATGTCTTGAATTAAAAAGAGATGTTCCCTTTAGAAAAAGAGATCCCTTTTTATACTCTAAAAATAAAAACAACACTTCTTTACACACAAATAAAATCAAGGTGAGAATTACAAGAGTTCAACTGACTTCAGAAAAAACGAAATGCCATAAAATCAATCAGGAAATGCATCCTATATAATTTATAGTTAATGTTTATGGTGAAATTTAACCACATGATTACATTTAATCACTTAAGAAAAATGAAAAAAGCAGAAGACAAAAATCCTTACGCAAAGGGTCAAAGTTGCAAATACTCTAAACTTGTTTTTACCAGTCAGTAATATTCTAGTCTGAAAAGTCCTAGGCAAATGGCTGGTGTCACATACCTGCTGCTAACAGCCTCACATTCCGACCTCACTGATAAATTGGGAAGAACCTGTTTACAAATCAATCTCTGTCTTTAGGTTCAGCTCAGTTCGGCTACCTTTCCAAGAATCTCCTTTTATTGTCTTATTATGCAGTTCATAAGAGTTAAGCAAAAACAAGAAAATAAAATAAGCCAAATAAGCACCATTTATATTTCAAAGCAGTAAAAAAAATGGTCACTTGCCAAAGCTTCTTTTCTTTAAAACATGTTCCTTTTTTGCCCCCTCTTTCTTCCACTTCCCTCCCTCCTAAACACTTCAGTATTAAAATATTCGGGTAACCATTATACCCCTCACCAAGAACACAACCCCCTGAAGATGCTGGTGTTCTGGAATAGATGCCCCGTGTGCTCCTGCCCTGTATGACCAGTCGCCCGCCTGGGGGGCCAAGCCAACCACAGAACCCCCTCCTGTGAAACATCACTTACTGTGCCGGGCATGTGACTTCTCTCATTCTTCCCATTCTGAGAGCTGCCATTTCTGAGTTTCTTTTTCTTTTTGGCCGTTTCTTTGTGTTCTTTCTGTTTGTTTTGTACTTCAATAAGAACAGATATAAAGCTGTTTTTCACTTCCTTTTCAAACTCCAGTTCATCCCTCAGGGCCAGCTGCTGCACCAGCTCCTCAGAATACTCCTTAATAGCAGCCTCGATTTCTTCCAAGAGTTCATTTAATTCAGACACGGCGAGCGTTTTGACTCCTATGACCAAAAAACAAAGTATAGCAGAGACTGAGACAAAAATGTGTCAAGGCAGCAAGACGGGGTATTTTATGCCAAAGAGCAAAAGTCAGATCCCAAGCGATTAAACTGACAGACTGTGGTCATCGGGTCTGAGTAGAGGGAGGTGGGCAACGCCACTTCTCAGCTAGCTGAGAAGGAAAGAATAACAAAAATTTTTAATTATGCAAATAAACCAACCCGTGAATAGTAAATATGGCAGTCTAGACCAAGGAGGCTTGTACAAGGAAAAGAACACAAAGGCGGAGGGAGATTACAAAACTAGCTGCTGAGGAGAAATGGCAAGCAAATCAGCGGGGCTCTGGGACACCTCTGAAGAAAGAAGGAAACTCAACAGGTTTAATCACCCAGGCCCCAGTTTGTGAAGGAAGATGAAAGGGCACAAGACTCCCTGAACCCCCATTTCTGTCAGCACTTCCCTGCTGTCAGACACAGAAGATTGCTGAAGCCCTAACCCCCAGGACCTCAGAATGTAGAGATAAGGTCTTTAAACAGGTAATTAAACTTAAATGAGAACATTAGGGTGGGTCTTAATCCAATGTGGCTGCTATTCTTATAAGGCAAGGCTATTAGGACATGAGGGGCACATAGAGAAGGAAGACCAGGTGAAGACACGGGGAGAAGGTGGCCATCCAGAGCCCACGCAGAGAGGGCTCAGATGAAACCAGACCTGCCAACGCCTTGAACTCGGACTTCTGGGCTCTAGAATTGCGAGAACACAGATTTCTCTCGTTTAGGCCATCCAGTCCATGGTACCTTGTTCTGGCAGTCGAAGCAATCCCATACGTGGTTTGGTATGTGCACCAGGCATCAGGACTGGATTTGGTATCAGAATTCCCACAATGCTAAGCCCATATCTGTGACATAATGAGCAAATCAGACCATTTGGAAGAATTCAGTGTGTCTGACCTTCCATATGTTAAAAAGAAGCCACACAGCCCAAAGGGATTTAGGGAGCTAAGCCTCAGACTTCTAGTCATGCCATAAAGATAACAACGTGAGTTGAGCAGAGACAGACTCCATCCCTGCCTATTCAGGGCAATGATTAGATGCGCACTCAGCAATCAGCCTCAGGACATTCACCACGGGCTGATTACAGTCATTCGGAAACTTTCCATGATAGTCAAGCTTACAGTTTCTAGAGTTCATTATCCTCATGGACATCTAACAAATCCATGGGTCCCAAATTTCCTCACAGTAACACAGAAGACACCTATTTGTACATATAGGAGTTACTTTCAACAAGTAATTACTTAATATCTATGCTACACTATTGATGGGGTATGTTAGGGACTGAAATGAATTATGTCCTCCCCAAAACTTCATATGTTAATGTCCTAACCCCTGTGCCTCCGAATATAAGGGTATCTGGACATCTGACCTTTTTTGTACATACGATTTTTATAGAGGTAATTAAGCTAAACATGAGGTCATTATCCAATAACACTGCTCTCCTCATAAGAAGAGGAAATTTGGACACAGACAGAGGGAAGATAAGTCACAGGGAGAAGACAGTCATCTACAAGCCGAGGACAGAGGCCTCAGAAGAAATCAACCCTGCCAGCACTTCGATCTCAGATTTCTAGCCTCCACAACTGTGAGAAAATCAATTTCTGTTGTTTATGCCAGCCCGTCCGTGGTACATTGTCAAGACAGCTCTGGGACTAACACAGGGTTCAAAGGTGAACATGATACAGTCTCTCAATGATGATAAAAATAGGTCCAGAATATCTACAGGGCTGGGTGAGGGTCTGTAACCCAGCCTACGAGGATCTAAGCTTTCTGCCGATGGTCACACTACATATTTGATACAGACAAAAAATACAGAAAACACTGGTTTAAGCGGGGTCTCTTACTCTCTTCGTAGCTGTTTGTACTCGACCTCTTAAGAGTCTGAATTTCCTGGGAAAGCATTGAAAGCCGATCTGACTGTGTGGGGGTTTCATCCTCTTCCGGGTCTGGTGATTCCTGCATCATTTCTTCAATTTCTTCAATAACCTTCCAAAATATACATACTGCTGTTAATCAAATATCTAAGGGAAAAATTATGTATCTGGAACGTGACTGTCACCTAAAGCAACCAAGTAAAAATCCACCAAAATCTCCATTAGCCAACAGTATGCACAAGTGGGTTCTGATAAAATTTTGATTGTAACAGTGAACATAGTTTATGAAAAGAAATTACAATAAAGTAAACACAAAATGAAACAGAACATGATTTAACTATACCCATTGTGATTCAGTAGGTCCCACCACAGCTTGCGATGTCTGAAAAATGGTGCTATAAACACATATACAATTGACTTTGAACTCATAGTAGTTCTAGATCATAAAGTTATTGTTAAAAGGAAGCAAATAACAGTAAATTTATTGTATAAGTGAACATACTCAATCTAAAGCTATTAAATGAAAAATTTGGAAAATACAGTATCACATAAAAATTTATGTATAAAGCAAGAAATTACCTCCATGGCAACAAGATTTTCCGTTAACAGCAGAAAAAGAATTTCACTTATTAATTCAATGAAAAGACAGATAATTAAAAATTACTAAAAACATAGATATTTAAAGAGAAAAAAAGGTGTATAAAGCAGAAAAATGTCAGAAATGCATCTGCCTTTTAAACAATGATCAACTGTCCTAGGTAATGTTGCTCTAATCTTATGACAGTATCTTGCCCTGTTCTAATTCTAAGAGTTGAGAAATACGTAGAACTCAGAGAAGATTTAAAGAAAAGCCATAGAATTACTCAATTGATAGAAAAAAAACGGGGGGCCTAAGATGTAAAACAAAATTATTTAAATGAAGGAGTTAAACATTATTTATGTTTTTCTTTTCAGAATACTAGGGGGTATACATTTTTTGTTTACATACTTTGTTTTTTGCAGAAATTGAGTCAAGGTTATAAGCATGCCCCCCCCCCCACCAGACAACGTGCCCCACACATCAGGCATCAATTTATTCACCACCTCTCCCCACTGTCTCAGCTTGATTTTCTTTTCTTTATTAAATCATAAAGAGGTAGATCATGTATACATTAATGCACTTAGGGGGTACAATGTGCTGATTTCATATACAATTTGGAATGCTTACATTGTACTGATTAGTATACCCCTCGCCTCATTTACTTAATTATTGTGTTAAGACATTTATACTCTGTACTTAATAGATCCAACAAGAAAAGAAAATTACAGACCAATATCCTTAACAAATTTAGATGCAAAAATATTCAATAAGATCCTAGCAAACAGAATCTAGCAACACATCAATCGAATTATACACCATGACCAAGTGGATTTTATCCCAGGGTCTCAAGGTTGGTTCAATATACATAATTCTATAAATGTAATACATCACATAAACAAAATAAAAAACAAAGACCATATGATTCTCTCAATTGATGCAGGAAAAGCTTCTGACAATATCCAGCATCCCTTCATGATCAGAACACTTAAGAATATTGGTACAGAAGGGAACTTTCTTAAACTGATAGAGGCCATCTACAGCAAACCCACAGTCAATACTGTATTGAATGGAGTTAAATTGAAATCATTTCCACTCAGATCAGGAACCAGGCAAGGTTGCCCACTGTCTCCACTGCTTTTTAACACTGTAATGGAAGTCTTAGCCATCGTAATTAGGCAAGAAGAGGCAATCAAGGATATCCATAAAGGGTAAGAGGAGATCAAACTTTCACTCTTTGAAGATGATATGATTGCATACCTGGAAAACCCCAGGGACTCAACCACAAAACTCATAGAAGTGATCAAGGAATACAGTAGAATCTCAGGATACAAAATCAATACTCACAAATCAGTAGCTTTTATATATCCCAGTAACAGTCAAGCTGAAACAACAGTCAAGGACTCTATTCCATTCATAGTAGTGCCAAAGATGAAATATTTGGGAAGATACCTAACAAAGAATGTGAAAGATCTCTCTAAACAGAACTATGAAACTCTGGGAAAAGAAATAGCTAAAGAAGTTAACAAATGGAAAAACATACCATGCTTATGGCTGGGAAGAATGAACATTGTTAAAATGTCCATATCACCCAAAGTAATATACAATTTTAATGCAATCCCTATCAAAGCACCACTGTCATACTTTAAAGATCTGGAAAAAATAGTACTTCATTTTATATGGAACCAGAAAAAACCTAAATAAAATTAATAGTTTGGAAATAATGTTTTAAATAATGGTTAGGTTATC
>CAUYQV010092583.1:0-11419 GCA_963574575.1 Galagoides demidoff | reverse complement strand
TCGGCTAAGGCCACAGCCACGTACACCTAAGGTGGAGGTTCGAATCCCCAGCCCAGGCCCGCCAAACAACAATGATGGCTGCAACCCAAAAATGGCCAGGCATTGTGGCGGGCGCCTGTGGTCCCAGCTACTTGGGAGGCTGAGGCAGGAGACTTGCTTGAGCCCAGGAGTTGGAGGTTGCTATGAGCTGTGATGCCATGGCACTCTACCCAGGGGGATAGCCTGAGGCTCCGTCTCAAAAAAAATAATAGTAATAATGATACCTCCTAAGTCGTAAGTGTCACTTTCAAGGCCGGTGCCGTCACTATAAAATATAAATAATACAAGTACTGTCTGCTAAATTCATGAAATAAATAAATAAATTACTTACCTAAATTATCTGAATAGCTGATTTGTTGACATCACTTGTTTAACTAGCACTAGCACGCAGTACGATGTGTATCGTCTGAGAGACAGTTACAAAATGTTTTTGTGGTTGCCAATGCAAAAAAATGCCATTGTTCATTAAGTCCAAACAATGGTGGTCGAATTCTAACAACTGATCAACAATGCGAACTTTGATAAGCAGTTCTCGATAATCAGTTCTCAATAATTATTTGTTATTATTAAAGTTCAACATTATAAAATTAACAAAAATAACATAAAACTCATATCCTGGCGAAATAGCCAGGATATTTTTTTTTTGAGACGGAGCCTCAAGCTATCCCCCTGGGTAGAGTGCCTTGGCATCACAGCTCATAGCAACCTCCAGCTAAAAACCGTATATTCCCTTCCCATTCTCCCGCCATTCCCTAGCTTGTTGTGCATTCTTTCCAAAAATCAGGACTTTTCTAAAACCCACGAGATGCGGGACAAATTGTTAAAAATTGGGACTGTCCCACCAAAAGCAGGACGTCTGGTCACCTTGCCCTTGACGTGCAGAGGGGGACTATTCATGGCAGCGACTACTGACCACACCCTACAGAGGGGTGCTGTTCCTGCGAGAGTAAGAAGCCGGCCACCTCTCTTCCAGAACTACAAGCATGGAGCTTCTTCCCTCCTGGCCTCCACCTATTGTCCTTAGTTCTTGGTCCCACAACTGCCTTCACAATAAAGGCCTATTAGTGAGGGATCTGAGTGTCTCTTTGTTCCTGGCTCAGCACACCTGAGGGATGTACCCCGCTGAGGGGTGTTAGGAGTCATTCTATCGCCAGAAAGATCTACCTGGAAAGCTGCAATATGGAAAGTGTGGGGGTGGCCTCTGCAGGCGCCCAGGGTTAGCCCTGGGTCAGGTTGTCTAAACCAGCTGAGCTGCCTCTACCATATCTGGGCAGGGGACAGGGGGCTTCTAGAAATGACATAACTGGCTGGAGCCCTGGGTCTGCAACCTGTGTAGTATGTCTTGGGAAGCAGGTCACCAGCTGGTCCTGGGCCCAGCTTTGCTCTCAGGTTGGGCACGGTGTGCTTGTCAGAGGTGCCTTCAAAGCCAAGCCCTTTCCAGCACCTACTTTCCTTCCTTCCTCACACCTCACTTTCCTCAGTTTGTAGAAGTTCAGTAATTTTATTTTTATTTTTATTTTGAAGTTCAGTCATTTTAAATGTCTTAGCAGGAGAACTCTTATTCTTTTTTAAGACATCTTACACCAAAATCCAGCAAACATAAAAATTATGTTTTTAAATTTTATTATAATTTATTATTTCAAATTCATTAAAACATACTAAAGAGGCAGCAATCAGGCAGCAATTTTGATTTTTTTTTTTTATTGAATGGTAACTATGTACATTAATGCATTTCTGGGGTACAGTGTGGGGTTTTCACATGCAATCCGGAATACTTCCATCAAACTGATCAACACAGCCTTCATGTCATTTTCTCAGTTATTGTTTTAAAGCTTTTGATTTGTTGTTGTTGTTGTTGCACAATGTGGAGGAGATCAGGAAAATCCTGATGACAAAGTTAGTAGTTGAAATAATTAATTGTTGTTTTGCTTTGTGACAGACAGGGTCTCATTCCATTTCTCAGGCTGGAGTACAGTGGCCTCATCAAAGTGCACTGCAGGCTTGAACTCCTGGGCTCAAGTGATCCTCCTGCCTCAGCCTTTCCAGTAGCTGGGACTACAGATGCATGCCACCATGACCAGTTAATTTTTTTTTTTTTTTTGAGACGGAGCCTCAAGCTATCCCCCTGGGTAGAGTGCCTTGGCATCACAGCTCATAGTAACCTCCAACTCCTGGGCTCAAGCGAGTCTCCTGCCTCCACCTCCCAAGCAGCTGGGACCACAGGCGCCCGCCACAATGCCCGGCCATTTTTTGGTTGCAGCCGTCATTGTTGTTTGGCGGTTGGGGGGCCCGGGCTGGGTATTCGAACCTGCCACCTTAGGTGTACGTGGCTGGCGCCTTAGCTGATTGAGCCACAGGCGCCGAGCCTTTTTTTTTTTTTTTTTTTGAGACAGAGTCTCACTTTGTCACCCTCAATAGAGTGCCTTGGTGTCACAGCTCACAGCAACCTCAAACTCTTAGGCTTACGCTAGCTATTCTCTTGCCTCAGCCTCCCTACAGTAACTGGGACCACAGGTGCCTGCCACAACACCTGGCTACTTTTTGTTGTTGTTGCAGTTGTCATTGTTGTTTTAGCTGTCCCAGGCCAGTTTGGAACCTGCCAGCCTCGGTGTATGTTGCCAGCACCCTACACACTGAGCACTGGTGCCACCCCGGCCTAATTTTTTAAAGACATCTTACACCAAAATCCAGTATTCAGGCTCGGCACTCTACCCAGGGGGATAGCTTGAATCTCCGTCTCAAAAAAAAAAAAAACAGTATTCAAACATAAAAATTATGTTTTTAAATTTTATTATTTCAAATTCATTAAAATGTATATACAAAAGAGGCAGCAATTTCAAGACACTGGAAGAAAAGAATTTGTGTTTGTGGTGGGCACCTGTAGTCCCAGCTACTTGGGAGTCTGAGGCAAGAGAATTGCTTGAGCCCAAGAGTTTGAGATTGCTGTGAGCTGTGATATCACGGTACTCTACCCAGGCAACAACTTGAGACTCTGTCTCAAAAATAAATAAATAAACAAATACTTTGTGTTTGTTGTTGATATACCTATATTAGTATGAACCATATTTATTTACCAGTACCTCACTATTTTGGTGCAAAAATTTTTCTTTTTTTTTTGAGACAGTCTTACTTTATCGCCCTTAGTAGAGTGCGAAAGTGTTATAGCTCACAGCAACCTCAAACTCTTGGGCTCAGGCAATTCTCTTGCCTCAGCCTTCCACATAGTTGGGACTACAGACGCTTCCCACAACACCCGGCTATTTTTTTGTTTTGCCCAGGGCTGGGTTTGAACCCACCACCTCTGTCATATGGGACCAGCACCCTACCCTTAGAGGTCTTGCTCTGGCTCAGGCTGGTCATGAGCTCAGGCAATCCACCCAGCTCAGCCTCCCAGAGTGCTAGGATTACAGATGTGACCCATCATGCCCATCCAATAACAGCAAATTTATATAATTCAGACAAACAATAATAGCTGACATTCATTTACTGTGGGGCTTTTGCAAGCTGATGTCACTTAATCCACACTCAACTCTGTTTTGTGAGGACCTTGGGATAAGGATGGATAAGGACCTTGAGGCTTAGGGGGGTTGTCTGGGGTTGCACAGGTGAGCAGCTGGGCTTGGGTTGAACAGCCAAGGGCCCACCCTGGCTCAGGCTGCCCCGGTGGGCTGGGCCTCCCTCAGCCAGCCCACCCCCACCGCTACCGCCCACCCAACACAGGCACAGAGAAGAATCCAGCCTCTGTGCCTAGCGGAGCCACCAGCCTGCAGTCCAGGGCAGTTTGTTTTCTTAACAGGGTTAACCAAACCTCCTGAACAGCCTCTGCTGGCGCAGCAGAAGCCCTGCTGTTGAAAGGGGGCTTTGTGTACCAGTGGCAGAGGGTGAGGGCCCTAGCCAAGACAAGAGCTGCAGGCCAAGGCAGGAGCAGGGACAAGTTGGGGGGATATCTTCTCCCCAGCTCTTCCTGTCCTGCGCCCAGACCTGGGTCCTGCCTCCAAGCAGCAAGCTGTGGGCTCCACACTTGTCCAGAGCAGCAAACATGTTCCCTAACCAGGCGCAAGAGTGTCACCAAGGAACTTGTCAAAAATGCCCACTATTGGGCTCCACCCAGGCCTAGCACTCAGAGAAATCTAGTCAGGGCACTACAATCTGAGATTTAATAGAGGTGATGATAATTGCTAAAATTTGAGAACAATAATAATTTAATATGGAAATACCCTGGCCAAGAAAATGTGATCAAGGGAACTTTCAGGCAACTTTCTCTCACCAACTTTACATTTATATCCTAACTAGTGATGGAGAAAAGACAAAGGTTTGTATAGTAAAACAGTTCCTTTTTTCTATCTTTTTTTTTTTTTTTTTTTAAGAGACAGAGTCTTACTTCATTGCCCTCGGTAGAGTACCATGGCATCACAGCTCACAGCAACCTGCAACTCCTGGGCTTAGTAGACTCTCTTGCCTCAGCCTCCTGAGTAGCTGGGACTACAGGCGCCTGCCACAATGCCTGGCTATTTTTGTTGTTGTTGTTGCAGTTCAGCAGGGGCCGATTTTGAACCCACCACCCTTGGGATATGGGGCCGGCGCCCTACTCCATTGAGCCACAGGTGCTGCCCTGTTTGTTTTTTTTTTTTTGAGAAATAGTCTCACTCTGTCACTCTGGGTAGAGTCCCATGGTGTCATAACTCAACAACCACAGTCCCTTGGGCTCAAGCAATCCTCTTGGCTTAGCTCCTGAGTAGTTGGGACTGCAGGCACCTGCCACGATGCCTGACTAGTTTTCTATAGTAAAACAGCTAATTTTAAAAAAGAGAAGTCACTATGAGGTTAAATACCCATCATATAGAGTCTGGAACTTAACAGTGTTCACGTGCTAAGCTGGCCAGTTCCTAAAGTATATAGAAAATAAAAGTAAGAAAAGGAAGAAAACTCTTCCTTTTACTGTAATTACTACTTTGGAGTTTACATCATTTTCTGTGTTCCTCTTTATAGGAAAATATTCTCCAAATCTTCTTTTATCTTCCCAGGGACATCTTAAATGCTTCCAGGTAAAAGATCTTTTTTTTCCTTCATTTGGACCTACACTCTCGTACCATGGAATGCTGTGCAATTAGGAGCTAGAGGTTCACTACCACCTGTTTCACAAGTCAGTTGCATAAAAATCTCCTTCCATAACTGATCCGTCCATAATTCTGGTGACGAAAATCTACTGATTCGAGGCTTCTCAGGAACACCTGAAAATTAAGTAAATGGATAAAGTGCACAAGTGCATGCATGCAGGAGGTAGAGGGAGAGAGGTGTGTCCCTCTCTCAAAGTGGCAAGGGGATTCTTACTGTCATCCTCTTGCAGGCAGGCCTTGTAACTCTTCAGCAGGCCTGTTCCCTCCCTTCCTGAGTTTTTTTCCTCAACATTCCCACCACCACCACTGCCCATTCATTCACATAGTCTTTCAATCACAAATGTTTTTTGAGTATCTTACTAAATACTTGGCGGCATGGAGACACACAATAAACACAATAATTGCAGATTGTAGTATGTGCACAGGTGGGGTGATGTGGTTGGGTGGTCAGGAAGGAAGCCTCGTTGATGTGAATTTTAGGCTAAGAATTAGAAGGTGAGCCCGCCAGGTGAAGTGTAAAGGAAGAGTGTTCCAGGTAGAGCAAACGTTAGTGCAAAGGCCCTGAGGTAAGAAAGAGCATGTCTGGTTCGAAGAACAGGAAGGTTATTGTGACTGGAGCCTGATGCACAATGCGGAAAGGAGAGGAAATAAGGTGGAAGACGGGCTGGGTTATTTAGAGCTTTGCAGACTGTGATAGGGAGAGTGGGTCTTATTGAAAATGCAACCGGGGCTCGGCACCTGTGGCTCAAGCGGCTAACCTGAGCTGGCGTGTTCGAATCCAGCCTGGGCCCACCAAACAACAATGATGGCTGCAACCAAAAAATAGCCAGGTGTTGTGGTGGGCGCCTGTAGTCCCAGCTACTTGGGAGGCAGAGGCAGAAGAATCACTTGAGCCCAGGAGTTGGAGGTTGCTGTGAGCTGGGATGCCACAGCACTCTACCCAGGGTAACAGCTTGAGGCTCTGTCTCACAAAAATTAAAAAAAAGAAAATGCAATGGGAAGCCATTGAAAGGTGGTAAGCAGATGCCTAGATAATAGCTTGTGCTGTTAAGGTAGAGAATGGACCTTATATTGAGAATGGAGGTGAGGAAAAATAGGGAGACCCAGGGACATGTGACAGTCACCAGGATGGTTGACCAAGAAGTCTGAGGATCCCAAGAGGGGCCTCTCTGGACAGCAGGAGTTGGAGATGTCCCGTAGGCTGAAGACCTCTGAGCTACGGGGGCCCTAGAGTTCCAGGGAGGAAATGAAAGCATAGCCCTCCTCGTTATGCACGTTTCCCTTCTAGAAGTCCAAACCAGGGGCCGGGAAGTTTCAGCTTCCTGATTCTGGGGCCCTTGTGCGATGGAATTTGGAAGAAGAAAGTGTGGGACATGGCATTGGTGAAACCTACTTGCCCCGTTTTGGGTCATCCTTGCAGCCCTTCTCTAGAGCCACAGCTGGGAATGAGATTTTCTGCTTCAGTTCAGAGTCACCTCTGCACTTTGAGGGAGGGAGGGGAGAGTGTGAACCCCCAAACCCCAGCCTCTGAGACAGGCACTCTGCCTCCTGCCCACCCCAAATCCACCCACCAGGAATGAGCTCCTGAAAGGCAGGGCTTCCCCATCTCCATCGCACAGGGCCTCTGTGGGGGAAGCTGTGGAGAACAGGATTCTGCCATGTGCTGCTGAATGGTGGCAGCTCCCCTACAGCTGAGGGCAGGGGCTTGAGAAGTGAGAGCAGAGGCGCTTCCCAACACATGGGGTGGGAGAGCTCTGGATTAGATTCCTGTCACATACCCAGGAAGCAGCTACCCAGAGGGGTGGACATGCTGCCTTCACCATCCACTGCCCTGTACCCCCTCCTGTCCATCCAGGACAAACCTACAATCACGCTGCCCTTTACTCCACACCCACTCTGCTAAGGGTTGGACATGAACCATCTCAATGTTTACAGGAGGCATATTACCCGATTTTGCAGATGAGCAAAGGTCTACACAATTCCTGAAATCTTGTCTGACTCCCAAATCAGAGCCCTAGGTCCCTAAACTGCCTCTTTCTGGGAAACAGCCTGGAGCAGGTTAGGATTGAAAGATATGAATAGATGGATGGACGGATATATAGAAACATGCACGAATGGAAGGGCCTGTGGATGCATTGAAGGTGGGTTGGGGCCAAGGCTGACTCAGGTGTGGCCTCAGCCGGCATCTCCAGGCCGCGCTCCCAGGAACCAAGCCTTGGTCCCGGGAAGGGTCTGAGGAACGCCGGGAACGTCGCTGGTTGGTCCCCAGGGCCCCAAGCTGAGGCCTGAGCCCCGCCTCCGTCCATGCCTGGCGCCCCAGGTCCTAGTCCTTAGTAGGCGCTCGACAAAGAATCGGTGAAATTTTGGCTCGCCCGCGTTGTGGCGTCAGTGGGCGCTCAGCAAGTGTTTGACGAATGGCTGGCTCTCCGCCGAGCATGTCCCACCCCGCGCCGCGTCCCCAATAGACTCAGCGGCCGCCCCGGGGTGCCGCCGCTGGGCGACCTGCCTAATCTTCAGAACTCAGGACCCAGCGGCGCGAGGGAACGCCCCGGGCGGGGCCGGCCCGCCGGGCTGGGGGGCGGGGCCAGCGAGGGGCGGGACCGCCGCGCGGGGTCCGCGGTCAGCTCCGGGGAACTCAGGATCCCAGAGCTGCTCGAGCAGGGACACTGTCCGGGGCGCGAATGCTGGAAGTTCACATCCCGTCGGTGGGACCCGAGGCCCAAGGGCCCAGGCAGAACCCAGAGAAAGGCCACATGGTGAGCAGGACCGCTGACTGGGGAGGGACCCGGGGACTTGCAAGATTTCTCCGCGCGGAGCTCAATGGGACACTGCACCCGGGGCTGGGACCTCTGAGCGCGGCGGGCTGGACCGTCGAGGGACAGCTTGTCGAAGGTTTTAGGGCCTCGATGTGCCGGCGCCGCGCACCATAGTTCAGGCTCTTGAGGGAACACATAGAGCAGAAGGGCGAGTCAGCCAGCCCTTTCTCCAGGTGCGCGGGGAGTGCGAGAGGGTCTCCGGGGAGGACAGCGTAACAAGGCTGCTTTGCGCCTAGGAGGGTGGGTGCTTTGCTGCGCGCGGATCTTGTCGTGTCCTCCCGCCGGGTCTCACGCGCACCCCGGCCCCTGCCCGCGCCCGCCAGGTGTTCCGAGTGGAGGTGTTGTGCAGCGGTCGCAGACACGCAGTGCTGAGGCGCTATAGCGAGTTCCACGCGCTGCACAAGCGGGTGAGGAGGCGCCGACGACCGGCTGACCCCAGCACATCCCCTGCCAGGCCCCAGGTGGGGCGGAAGGGCGAACTCTGGCCCCAGCCCTGGCCCCTCACTGCCCCCCCGTTACTTCCTCATGCCCTGGAGTGCAGCAGGTCCTGGGCAGACCCCGGCGGGTTGTGGGGTCCATCGCAGGGAGGGCGGGTCCTGGGCGGCACTGCGCTGCCGCCAAGCCCCGCCCCCGCCTCCCTGGCTTCTGGGGGTGGGTTGGGGAGACCACTCGTCCCTGTCCTGAACACCACTCACTAGGGTCTGTTACAGGATAGAGCCGGAACGGGAGACGGGAGGGCTGTTAGCTAGGGTGAAGTGGGCTTGGATAAGTGGGGATGCTGTCGTCACACCGTGGTAACCTCCAGCAGCTCAAGAAACTGTACAAAGTGCCCGACTTCCCCTCGAAGCGCCTGCCCAACTGGAGGACCAGAGGATTGGAGCAGCGCCGGCAGGGCTTGGAGGCCTATATCCAGGTGGGTGGGGGACACATTCCGTTGCCTGCAGCTTCCTGTATCAGGGGTGTGACCCAGATAGGTGTGGAGTATACGGGGACCAAAAACTTGGGGATGATACTATTATCATCAGGCGTCCTTTTTTCTGAACAGTAATGCGTCCAAACATCCCTCTCTGAATTATTGAAAGGATTGAATGAGGTAACAGGAAGGCAAGCAGTCCCCAGCCCAATGAAAGCTAATTCTGTTCCCCTCTAAGGTGAGGTCCTGTGTGTGCTGCCATGATGGGATGTAGGGGTGTCTTTCCCTGGAGCAGCAGAGCCAGGCCACTTCACGGGATACAAACTGTGCAGTCACACAGGATCCAGGCTCAGAAGGGCCCTGAGCTTGGTTTAATTATCTGCTGTCTTCAAATTAATTACTTTGACACAAAAGGTTCTGCATTTCCATTTACTTTGGGCTGTGCAAATTAGTAGCTAGATCTGATGATGGGTTTCCTCTCCTCTCCAGGGCGTCCTATACTTGAACCAGGATGTACCCAAGGAGTTACTGGAATTCTTGAGACTTCGGCACTTCCCTACAGACCCTAAGGCTGACAGTTGGGGGTAAGGGGGTGTGTGCATGTGTGGGGGGAGGACAGGGGCTCTCAGCAGCAAGCTGGTGAAGAAAGGTTTTGGAGGCAAAGCCCTTTTCCGGTTCACATCTGCCAGGCCCTAGTTCTCACTGCTTCTGAGACATGACTTCCCTGTCAGCTTTCCTGAGCCAGGTAGAGGGGAGCTGCTAGTTTTTATTTATTTATTTATTTATTTATTTTTTGGACAGCTTCGGTTACCCCAGCTACCTCCGGAACTAGGCTTGTTAGAAATAGAAGCAGTGGTCTCCTGGGAGAACATGGTTAGGGTTTTTGTGTCTCCACCCCTTCCTCACGCTTTGCGGGCATCCCCAAGCAGCTCACAGTGTCTCTCTTCTTTTCAGCACCCTGGGGGAGTTCCTGCCTGGCGACAGCAGGCAAGTCAAAAGCCCTGGCCTGTACGCGGCTCCTGCTGCCCCCTAGTGGCCGTGTGCTAGGAAGCAGGCCTGCTTCCTCTGGCCAGTCTTGTCCGCCCCTCTGGCCTGTTCTGTTGGTGCCTCCTGAGTCCACCTCTTGTTCACCTTTTCCTTTGTGGGTTCATGATGACCTCCATCTCTAGTTTCTCTCTTCCATAGTTCATGACTGTCTTTTCTTTCAGCTCACAGCTGCACCACCGGCCTGTCCTGAGCTTCTGTGTGGACCCCTACATTTGCACCCCCTCCCCAGGTGAGGAGGTACCAAATTCCTCTGACTGGAACCCAAATTTAGGGCTTAGGTACCAGGGTGGTGGGGGTGAACTTGCCATTTCACAGTTCCCAGGATCCCGGGCTGCTAGCACAGCTCACCTGCTGTCCTTTGAGGCCATCAGTTGCTGTTCTGGTGCCCCTGTGGCCTGCTTTGGAGACACATGAAGCTAGGCTCCCCTGGTCTTAATTCCTCAGCAGTGTGGCTTTACACAGCTGATGTAAACAGAATGTGACCTGGGAGTGCCAAGACCTCATTTGGGGTAGAAAGCTGTTATTTGCTGCCTTGGCAGGAGCTCCTACTCCTAAGGGGTGCTGAGCTCATGAGCAGCCTGGGGAGCTACAGGCCTGGGTCAGACCTGTCCCCAACTCCTTTCCCTGCAGCCCTCAACTCCTTCCTCCTGCTTACTTTGTCCCACAGAACTTCTGCCCAACGTGGTGGTAAATGGTGTGCTCCAGGGCCTCTATAGCTTCACCGTCAGCCCAGCTGAAGACCAGCCAAATGCTGCCAGTCACCCTGCTCCTCTGCCACCAATGCCCTGAGCAGCCCAGAGGCTGATGGGCCACATTCCAGGACAGTCATGTGCCTCAGTCCTATGGGCTCCATATAAGGCTAGGTCCTCCTTTGGCCTGGACCTAGAATTTAACCACACAAGGTGCAGTTGTGCCTTAACCCCACTCAAGGCTTAGAACTCAACTTGCACTGGTAGCCAGGGATAGTAGGATTTGTGTTGATAGAGCCCAGGGGCCAAGGCAAGGCCAAGATGAGGAGAGGAAGAAGTCAATTTAGAGGTAGGCTATGAAGAGGTACAGGTGTATTTCTTAATGCAGATAAAGCAGTGGCAGTGGGGGAGTGAAAGTTGAGGCACAGAAGCTGGCCCACTTTAGAAGCAAGGAGCAAAAAGATCCTTTTTGTGGGTCAACACCTGGGCCCAAGGTTTCAGGTAGAGCCCAGGGAAGGGGCAGGCATGTTGGGATGCAGACTTTGAGAAGGTGCTACAGGCTCAAGAACTTAGACCTACACGCAGATTATAAAAAAAACCCTTTTTTATTGGTCAGTGTTGGCAGGAATTTGTTACAAAACTGGGCCCGTGGACTTGTGGAATGTGAGGGAAGTGGGTCCGCTCTGTCACAAGATGCCAGCTTTAGGGCCAGGGCACAGAGAGCCCTGTGGTAGACTATCTTCACCCTCACAACAGCAACAGGGCCTGCAGAGACTGCTGCTCAAATGGAAGGGTCCT
>CAUYQV010092582.1:0-19737 GCA_963574575.1 Galagoides demidoff | reverse complement strand
TAGAGTGCTGTGGCATCACAGCTCACAGCAACCTCTAACTCCTGGGCTCAAGTGAGTCTCCTGCCTCCACCTCCCAAGTAGCTGGGACCACAGGCGCCCGCCACAATGCCCGGCTGTTTTTTGATTGCAGCCGTCATTGTTGTTTGGTGGGCCCAGGCTGGATTCGAACCTGCCACCTTAGGTGTATGTGGCTGGCGCCTTAGTCACTTGAGCCACAGGCGCTGAGCCGTTCCTTCTATTATTCTAATATCGTTAGAGACCAAACTGTGATAGAGCACCACAGACATCCTTTTTAGGATGTGGAGTGACATGGCTTTGGATTTTTGATAGTTCATAGATATGTGGAGACTGGACTGAGTCAGAGATTTGTGCAGCAATCCGGTGAGAGGTGTATTGAGGTATGAGCCTTGATAAAGGCCGTGAGGAGTGTACGTGCATATTAGTTCAGCTGCCATAACAATAAAAATTTATTTCTTCATAGTTCTAGAGGCTGGGAAGTCCCCAAGATCCAATCTAGTTGCCAGCTGGAGAGGTTCCTAGTGAAGACCCTCTTCCGGGTTTGCAGACAGCCGACTTTGTGATCTCACAGTGGGAATTTGGGGTGGAATAAATAAAGGAAGTTTCTTGGAAGAATCTAATTCTGTCTTATCAAGGTGTGATCCATATGAACCCATTTAATATTAAAACTCCTTGGAGACCCTATCTACAAATGCAGTCACTTTGAAGATTAGGGTGTCAACATGAAGTTTGGGGGGACACAGTTCTGTGCATGACCAGGAGTAAGGTCAGTGTCTTGCCTGCCTCTTGAATGTGGTGGGTAAGGCTGTGGTGGACTTGGCAGGGCCTTCTGCACTTTAGATCTGGGTACTGGCTACCTGCTGGGAAAGGGGAAAGGATCCAGAGGGTTTTTGGTGTGTGTTTTATTAAAATTATTTTTAATCCTGTTTAAGTTTTTGTGGAGACTGGTAAGTAAAAGTATGACTTTTTATAATCTATTCTATCCCAAAGGAGGGTGCTTCTAATCCTCTGGCCAAGGATGATGACTATATAAGTATCATATTTTAAATTCTGAATTGGGTGAATTTTGTTTTCACTTAGTGTTACCTGACCAGAAAATGTAAGCAATACAGTTATTTACATAATGATTGTGTAGAATAAGAGTAGAAAACTAGGTTTGCATGTTGTATTGAGGTTTAACTTTCTTTTTCTCCACATTTTGGCATTTTGGGTGTGTGACCCGGTGATACCCTATTGACAGCTGCATTTCCTGTTTTTCATCTCTCATTTGTAATTTATTTCTATGCTCCTGCAATGTGTCCTGCAAAGAGATACGTGCTTTTCCTCTTATCCTATACCGGCTTATTAATTTTTGCTTCTATTTTTAAACAGTTGAAGCAATACCTTATGGGATGTAACATGTGGAATCCAAATAGTGCCTTTTAGAGAGCTGTTTCAAAGATGATTTTCAGCATTGCATCAAAGCTTGTTCAGAGAAATTTGACCTTGTTTGGGTGTGACTCATTTTATTACTTCAGTATATGTCTGTAATGCATATACTCTATTTTTTCCTTTTTATTGAAGCATTATACACAGAAATTTGCACATAACACATTTTCATAAGATGGTTCACCCATCTAACTAGCACCTAGATGAATTTACTTTTGTTAATGCTTAATTGTGTTGTTTGAAATATAAATGGGTTTATATGAATCTTCTGTGTACACTGGAAAAAATGTGACCTTTAAACTTTTTCCTTGTCATTTTGTGTGAACATGTTTCCTGGTACCTAATATATTTAAGAATTAGCTTAATTATTCAACTAGTGTTATCTTATATATTAATATTAATCATTGATGTGTAATGCTGCCTGCTTTTTTGCAATGAAAACCATTAGCCTGAGAAATATGTTCTAACTGCTTTTTAAATATTTGACAGTAAGTGTATTGAAGGGGAAAGTTGTATATATTTAGCTACGTTAAGAAAAATTACCTAACACTTGGAAGCCAAAAGAATATTCTTTTAGTCCCTTGTCAGGAATATTGTGCAGCAGGCTTACCCCAGGGATATTTAATCCTGATTCCAATTCCTGTGCTTGACTTGACTGTTTATGGAATAGAGCTTAGACACTGGGAAATTGCCTTTAGCTTATAGCTGTTTGTTCAGTAGAAAGGGTAACCCTAAATGTTATGATTTTATTGTCTTGTAGAACGTTACTAGCTTTTTATCTAACCTACTTGACTTATTTTAATGCTTTTTAAGAAATGCCTTTTCTGAGGAACTGTGTAAACCTGTCCCACAGATGCTATCGGAACCAGCTTTACCATCTACTTACTCCCTCATCAATTAATGAGTCAAATACAATTTTTGATGTATGTTTATTCTCTGTCATGCCAGTGCCATTTTTTGAAAGTTAAAGTTTAGTACAACCATAGCATTTCTGTCCTGTACCTCCACACTCTACCTAGGAATTGACTTTCTAGGGCGTGCAAAGCCATGCACCAGGATTCCAAACTGTGAGTGGAACTACTGTCCTAATTGCCATTGTACGTCTTTAAAGAAAGCTTATCATGTAAAAGGTTTAATACTTAAACTGTCCTAATGAGTTACTTTTATTTTTTTCCCCAGGCATAAGCACATAAAGCAGTCACTACAGAGAGAATAACATTTGAGAAATTTTCCAGTCACAATTGATAGAAGGAAAAGCAGCAGAGAAGTACATCGTCTCGTGTGTGTACCTCCGTGGTCTGCTGTTTATAATTCAGCTTAGGAATGAAGCCACCATTATGTCTTCAGTCAGCGAAGTAAATGTGGATATCAGAGATTTCCTGATGAGCATTAATTTGGAGCGGTATCTCTTGCGTTTCCGTGAGTCTGGTTATAACACTGTGAAGGACTGTGAGGCGATAAACGATCGTGTGTTGCACAGGATTGGAATATCACCTACAGGACACCGCCGGAGGATTCTTAAACAGTTACAAATAATCTTATCAAAAATGCAGGACATCTCAATATATGCAAACATTCATAAAACAAAGAAAAATGATGACACTTCAAGGGATCACCAGGCTCCTTCTTCTGATCAGCAGACTTGCGTAGATGGTTCAGATGCTGGTAGCGTTCCCACAACCAGCCCACCACAGTTAGACACTGTTACAAAGAATCCTGAAGAAAATGATGTTACTGTGGAAAATAGCCAATATCTGCGATCAGATGATAAACCGTCTCCTAACAGTGACCTTCCCATTTCAGAAGAACTACACCCCAACTTGGAGTCTGTTCATGATAGTGAAAATATTAACATAGAACCTGCGATTATGAAGAAGACTGGGGATTGCGCAATTGAAGAACAACAAACAGAAAAAGTTAATTTGATCTCAGAAAATCTCAGTAAGCTTCCTGAGGCAGACCCTGAATGTTTTTCTTTTGTTGGCTGTTCTGGAAGCAAATCTGATGCAAATTCTGGAAATGGACCCAATGGAGTATTAGAAAAATCACCACCACCCCACTTCTTTCAGTTTCAAGGAGAAATGGTTGTAAATGATTTGTATGTTCCATCATCGCCAATCCTGGCACCGATGAGAAGTCGTAGCAAGTTGGTTTCAAGACCATCTCGATCTTTTCTGCTTAGACATCGGCCTGTGCCAGAGTTACCAGGGTCAACAAAAGGAATTGCAGGGAGGTAAGAATTGTTAGGATATGTTTGAGTATTCAATTTGAGGGAATTTAAGTTATTTGTAACAGTTACATTTCCAGTGTTCCTTTCTAAATCTGACTTCACGTTTGCCTATTCTACCAATCCCTTCTCTTTTTATAAATTTTCCTTGTGCCGGTGTACATAGACTTTCCAGAGTCTATTTCTGATGGAAATAAGTCTTATAATTCCTTTAGCTGTTCCCTATTATATTGGAGGACACATTTCTTCCCCTGATTTTGCCGGGATACTCCTTCCCATATCTTTCCTTTACACCTGGAATTATAGGCTTTTCCATTAGGCAGTTCTCATATTTGATTTTCACACTCCTGTTTTCCCACTAGATTATTTGTTCTTTGGCAGAGAATATGCCTTTAGTGTTTATCTCTTTGCTGCTTGGCACAGTGCTTGGCACCAATTAATAATTCCACACCTATCTATTGAAGTTGTTACTAGTTACTGTGGTAGGTGGGAAGGATGTAAAAAACAAGGAGAGGGTTTGCAATCTACTGTAGAAGATAGGGGTAAAGAGATACTAACGGTACAGTTATGAAACCAGGTTCATTGGAGACTGGAACTCTGGGACCCCAAAGAGGGGCCCTGGCAGTGTCAGACACTAAGGTCCTTGGTATCTGGAGGTCACTGAGCAGTTTGAGGAAGAGCTGACTTCTGCATCTATTTCTCAACCTTATACTTAAAATAGTTATGGTTTTTCTAGGGTTGGGGTGCAATCTTACTTTTTCCGCTAAGAGCTGACACTGTCTGCTGGGAGACAGGAGTGCAGTGGCACTAAACACTTAACACACTTCCTGCGCAGGGCCAGACTGGCCTCTCTGCGAGTTTTCACCTTCACCTCTTGAGTGTGTGGCTGCTACTGATCCTGTTGCCCTTAGGCGCTTTTGGTAATTATGGTGAAAGTTATAGTTGCAAGAAAAATAGTGTAGCAATTTAGTGTTTCCAAGGGAAATTGTAGCAATTTATAAGGCTGTTAAGTATTTCCAATTAGAGCAAAAACTCTTTGATGACAGAGCCCTAATTTATTTGTCCTTATTTTGACATCCCTAGTGCCAATAGCAATGTCTGGTATTTACTAGGAAATCAATAGTAATCATGTTATTTATTAAACACGGGGGTGCTAGTTTGGTTTATAACTTTCCATGGGTTATCTTATGTTCATGATGGCCCTTTGAATTAGATGAAGTTCAATCTAGGGTAGGCATCCTCAAACTACGGCCTGTGGGCCACATGCAGTCCATCTAGGACATTTATCTGGCCTGCTGGGTGTTTTTGCCGCCTCTGCCTGTCCTGCTTAGCAGCCAACTTGTCCTGGGGCCTGCATTCTGGCTCTCCAATGGTCCGAGGGACAGTGAACTGGCCCCCTATTTAAAAAGTTTGAGGACTCCTGCCCTAGGGGATTTCGTTCCTATATATTCTTCTCCAGAACATACATTCTTAACTACTCATTTGATAAATACTTTTAAGAATGTTGATTGCATATATAAGAATTGGATTATTTCTTGGGATTGAAGAAGGTTGCTAATTTTTGCATGATGCTTTTCCTTTAAAATATTTTGCTGATTTTGAGCAAATTAAAAAATTTGGATGGCAAAAGGTTTTGACATGTGAGAAAGGTTTATTAGGAGCACATAGGTTAAAACTGCGTCTCTGACTGAACAGAATCCTTTCGGGAGTCCTGAAGACAACTTCAGATAAACATTTGGTTAAAGTTTCAAACATACGTGCTGTTTTTTGTGAATTTTATAGAGTCTTTGGTGCTCATTGATTTTGACAGAGGCAGCAAAATTCCACCTCATTTTTCTTAGGGTCCTGGCTGGGTCTGAGAATTAAATTGATGCAAGACAAATTAATAGGAGGAAAGCATACCAATTTATTTAATACAAGTAACACAAGTTTTATGTGGCATGAGGACATCTCTTTAAAGAGATGAAGTCCCAAAGAAGTAGTTATTATCAAACACTTAGGTACTGAATTGGACAAAGAGTAGTAAGTTGTGAAAAAATAACTAAATTATGTGGGAGAAGCTTAAAAGATAAGAATTATTTTAACAAGGTCCATGAAAAATTATTTTATAAATTTTTAGATTAATAAGAGGATACATGTAATTAGTTTATATCATTTGTGTTTGTAAGGTAAAGTCCAAGTTATAGTTGTGACTTTCACCCCGGAAGTGGGCCACTCACCCTGTTGTACCTGTGAGCTGGGACCTTAGTGAAGGCTCTTCCCGTCTCCCATCTTCTTGAATTTGAGTTTTTCTGTCACGGGAGCATGCTGTTCATGTACAGATTTGAAATTAGTGCTCAGTACATGTGATACTTAGGAGAATGTTTGCCAAATCCATACAAGTTATAACAAAAAATTACAAAATCTCCATCTTATTTTTGGACATTCCACAGGGTGTTAATCTGCTCGTATGTTGATGGGCATTGGTGGTGTTTCTGTATCTTTGCAATTATAAATTAAGCTGCAGTAAGCAATCGAGTGCAAATGTTGTGATAAAATGGATTTTTTCCTATTGGATAGATACCTAGTAATGGGATTAAGAGATCAAGTGGAAGGTCTACTCTAGTTCTTTGAGGACTCCCCATATGCCTTTCCATCAAAGCTGTCCTGGTTTGCTGTCCTAGCAACAGTGCAGAACTGAAGTCTTCCTTTCCTTCTGCACCTGCACTAGCATGTCTTGGTTTGGGACCCTGTGATGTGGGCCATTCTCACTGGGGTTGGGTGATATCCCAGAGTGAATTGGTCTTCTGTCTCTCTAATTTATTTTTTTGAGGTAGAGTTTCACTCTTGTGGAAAGGAGAGTGCCATGGCAGCATCATAGCTCACAGCAACCTCAGTCTCTTGGGCTCAAGTGACCCTTTTGCCTCAGCCTCTTGAGTAGCTGGTTCTGTAGGTGCCTGTCACAATGCCTGGCTTGTTTTTCTGTTTTTAGTAGACATGGGGCCTCACTTTGGCTCAGGCTGGTCTCGAACTCCTCATCTTAAGCGATCCGCCAGTTTTGGCCTCCCTAAGTGCTAGGATTATAGGCATGAGCCAATGTACCCAGCCCATTTCTATAATATTAATTAGAGGTGAGCATTTTTTTCATGAGTTTGTTGGCATCTGTGCTCATGAGAAAAGGTTCTATTCATGTCTCTTGCCCAGATTTTAATGTAATGATTTGTTCTTTTTCTTTGTTGATTTTTTTGGAGATTCTGGTTATTAGTTTTTTATCAGATTCATAGCAGGCAAATAATCTTCTCTCACTCTGAAGGTTGTTTCTTCACTTTGTTGGATTGGGTTCTTAGCTGTACAGAAACTTTTCAACTTGTTTGGGTCCCGTTTAATTTTTGTTGTTGCTGTGATTACCTTTGGAGTCTTCTTTTTTTTTTTTTTTGAGACGGAGCCTCAAGCTGTCCCCCGGGGTAGAGTGCCATGGCATCACAGCTCATAGCAACCTCCAATTCCTGGGCTCAAGCGAGTCTCCTGCCTCCACCTCCCAAGTAGCTGGGACCACAGGCGCCGGCCACAACGCCCGGCCATTACCTTTGGAGTCTTCATAAATTCTTTCCAAAGGCCAATATCATTAAGCATTTTGGTACATGATTCTTTTTGTCTTAACTTTTTGTCCTTGAGGATAGGATGTTATTCCCTTCACATAGGAATTGTATCACCTGTTTTTAAGAAACAGCTGGAAGGTCAGAGTGATCTTTTTGGACCTGTTGTTTTCCGATACTTGTTTTTCATTTAAAATAGTCAATATGCCAGAGTGGTGTATTTTCATTTTCTTCAGTTGTAAACATAATCTTTGTGTCCCATAAAAGGCTTATTACTCATTTTGTGACTATGAGTCCGTGAAAATGACATTTGAACCAACATTATTGTTTGTAGTCAGTAATTTAATACTAGCCTTATCAAGGTACTATATTCAATGTGATTTTTAGGCCAAGTTACCCACCATGATCTTTCTTTTCTTTTAGTTTCCATTTACCTTAGTAACTGGTACTTAGTAACTATGCTTTTGTGGTGCCGACATAGAATGAGAAAATAAAAATATTTTCCAACTCCACTGTTTTTCCCTATGGTCCTTCCCTGTGTTGCAAATAGTAATTACAAGATTTTAAAGTACTATAATGTGACTTTTTAACAAGCCTGTGGATTTTATAATCTGAGTTTCCTTTAGTCAGATAATATCAGCAAGTCATGCTTAGTACATTCCTTGATATACCAAATAAAATATCTTTGTGGCCAATTTTTAAAATGTAATTAGTAATTAAACATTTCATACAGTTGTTCAAAGGAATGTGGTCCTTTGCTCCTCTTTTTGGAATTGGACCCTCCTTGCCTCCTTCCTCCTAATACAACTGAAACAAAAACAGAATTCTCTTTGGTTTTACCCTAGGTTCTTCCCTAAATTCCTGCCTGCTGTTTTTCTCCGAGGCTAGACTGGGTGGGGCTGTGCTGGACAATAACCTCAGGTTATCTTTTAACTGCTATCTCTAGAGAGCCAGATCAGAACTGGCCTTGAAGCATCAGCACTTTCCTTATCTCTTTCACCTGGAGATCTCTGTCGTCTCTTGGCATTCTAGCAGAAAGCAGTTCCAGCCTGCATGTTGTCATTGCCATGGGAAACCTCAATTTGTCCTATGACCCTGCTCAGGAGAGTCCTAGTATCTTGAGGCAGGAAGGAGCAAGTATCTCATAGCTACTGAAGGGGTATCTTTCTCCTCAGCTTAATTATTTTTATACACTCTTTGATGCAACTGTGTTATCCTTGGCATAGCTCACAAAGCCCTCCTCTTTTCCGTGTAGTGTGCCTCTGAATGTTTTGAGGGAAGGGAGAATGAGAGGAGTCTGAAGTAATGGTTAGGGGAGGCAAGCAAAGCTCCTGTGCTGTGGGAATGTATCTGTTACACAACTCACGTGCTGTATTGACTGTTTAAGGGCTTCTCAAAAAGTTGGAAATCTAAGCCTGAAATCTCCCGCATTCTTTACATTTTTATTAAAAATTGAAATCTTCCATTTTTTTTGCATGTACATAGACATTCAAAATGATTAATACTGTTATAGATTTCAATATTGAAAATGTATATGAGCAAAAAATGCACAGAAAAGTAAGAAGCAATTGTTTACTTCACTGGATGAGAAATGTACAGAAAGATGTCATATCTTTCATGCTTAAGGAACATTTTACATGATAGAAAAATGTCTACTAATGTTAAAATTCATATATTTATTTTTTTTGAGACAGTCTCACTTTGTTACACTTGGGAGAGTGCCGTAGCATCATAGCTCACAACAACCTCTAACTCTTGGGCTCAAGCAATTCTTTTGCCTTGGTCTCCTGAGTAGCTAGGACTACAGGTGTCCACCACAATGCCTGGCTCTTTTTAGAGATGGGGTCTTACTCTTGCTCAGGCTAGTATTGAACCTGTCACTCAGGGTGATCCACCGGCCTCTGCCTCCCAGAATGCTAGGATTGCAGATGTGAGCCACTATACCCAGCCTGAAATTCATATTTTTTAATTTTAAGTGCTTTTTAATAAACTCTATGAAAAAATAGGCTATTTTAATAATTCCTAAATTTTGACTTGGACATCTAAATAATTGAATCAAAATTTAAATAGATAATAGATTTATGATTAGAGAGTAAGGATAACTGTTCAATATTCCTTACAAGTGATAATAAAAAGTCATACTTCTTATAAATCATCTACTTTATTTGATAAAAGTATGTATTAAATATCAACTTTACTAGTAGATCAAAACCATTTTCATAATGATGATCCAGACTGGCATGTTGCTATCCTTCTGTAACAGTCATTTATTCTTATTCTAAGGATGTTTTTTGGAACTGCAGAGGTTGAGACTTGATTGAGACTTGATATATTTCTGAATTTCATATTTGTGGTCTGTGCTCTAATGCTCTCTGAATGCAGATTTTTGTGTTTTGGGTGAAACTTCAGGGTAATTTTAAACTCCTGTCTAATGATTTTGCTTGTTTTTCCTTTGAAGTCAACTCTATAAGGACCTGTAGTCTGTTATCAGTTTTGAGAATTGCATTTTTTTGAAAACACATTCTGTGAAATGGTGATTCATATATAGTATGTAACTGATTATTTTTTGGTGTGGTTGCCTTGCCTAAGCAATAGATAAGTGTAGTTCATAAAGGGAAATCCTTTATTACCTGTATGCTATTGCTTTTCTGGTGATTAATAGGTATGTTAAAAAATGACATCTGTAGATATGCTAAATATTCACTCTGATAAAGTTATTCATTGTTTTCCCTCCTTTTTAAGTTCTTTAAGCAAAACCTTTTTTTAAAAAAGTTTTGAGCAGGGTCTCTCTTCTGGCTTAAAGCAATCCTGACTAATCCTCCAGAGTAGCGAGCACCTAGGAGCACAGGTGCCCACCACAGTGCCATGCTCAGTTTTCTATTTTAAGTTGAGATGGGTTCATGCTCTTGATTAGGACAGTTTCCAACTCGTGAGGCCTCCTGGAATGCTAGGATTACACGTGTGAGACACTGTGTCAGGCCAAAGCAAAACATTTTAATTTGGATACCAATGATAGTTGTCTTTGCCTCTCTGGATCTTTGCCTCTCTGGATATAATTACAAAATACTATGGACTGGGTGGTTTAAACAACAAATTTATTTGCTCTTAGTTCTGAAGGCTGGAAGTGTGAAGTCAAGGTGTTAGCATAGTTTGGTCCGAGTGGGGCTCTCCACTGACTTTCAGGTGTCTGCCCCCTTGTCTGCACAGATGACCTTTTGTCAATGCCTAGACTCAGAAAGAGAGAGCCACCTCTGGTGTCTTTTTTTTTTTTTTTTAGGCCACCAAAATTGGAATTGGGCCTTGTGGCCTCATTAACCCTTAATTACTTCCCACACACCCTGTCTCCTAGGGGTTCAACGTGTGAATTTGGGGGGGGGTTACAATTTTATCCATAAGTGTAGTTTTTTTTCTTTACTTTTGTGGAAATTTGTTTATTCTTTATTTAAGTAATATGAGTGAGGCATCTTAAAAGGTCTTACAAACACATTACGGTCTTCAGGTAGATTGTAGTAGACCAGCCCATCAGGTCTGAACATCTGCACATTCATACTCTTTCCAGAAAAGGAAAATTTGATTTAAGGTTTTAAAAATAGTGAAACTTCACGGGAAAATGTGAAGTTACCAAAATATACCAAACCCTCACTAAGTTAATGTAACTTAGAATCACTGACATTTTCAAGTTGGGGATTTTGGATTTTTGCATGAGATGCCCCCAAATTGCCCTTGAAGTCACCATCCATAGGGAAAGTAAAACACTGTAGCTGAATGTGCGTTATTTACAAAACATGCATTACGGCACTTTACAAAGAGGTGGCCAGAGCAAAGAGGATATTTTATAAATATTTTAAAAAATTTTACCAAATAACCATCCAGATTGAAAAAAAAATGTCCCAGTAGGCCTAGACTTTAGTTTGTTGAGAAATCAGTAGTGCAACTAACTTTTCTGTCTCCTTCTTTGGGCCTGGCAGTAACCAGGATTCAGCATGGATGTTTATCTGACTCATACCTGCCTTTGTACTTTTGGTACAAGAGCAATAGCATTGTTTCTGATGTTTGTGATTTATGAAGATATTCTTTTGCAGCCTGGTATTTCACTTATTATTTCTGATACTTGTATTTGTCCATGTTGATGCAGGTATTTGATGCAGTAACTGCTGTACAGTGTCTTACTAAAAGAACACAGCTTGCTCCCCTCCTAGTTTGTTGCCACTTCTTCATTATTACAAATAAAGAGTATTCATGTTGAGGACTTTTAAGAAACAAGTGTATATTAGCTTTACCAGGAAAACCAACTGTTCTTTTTTCTAATAAAAATAATAAAAATTCGTTCATTCTTGAGTGTTTGCTTTGTGTAGAGTAATGCCTTATGCGCTTTCATGTATGATAGCACCGGTCACCATAATATTTCTAGGGATCAGGTCTTGTTTTTATTCCCTTTAACAGCTCTGAAACCAGGTTCAGGGCTGTTAGGTAACTTGACCCAGATCACAAAAGCATGGTAACAAAAAATGATGGTGACTACTGCTGGGTTTTGAATTTTTACAAGTAAACAATGCTTTATATTTCAGTTTTAGAAGCAGCGTTCAGGATAAATAATGGGAAAATAATAGCACAGAGAATGAAAGATAAAACTAACATTGAATTCTAGCTTTTCCTCTTAGCTGTGGGATTTGGGCTGGGAGAACCTGCTTCCCTTGTTGGTAGGATTAGGACACCATCTCCTATCTCATGGAGTTGTTACCAGGAATAATTGTAAGATACAGAGATATAAAGCCCCTGACATAATACTTTGGGCATAATAGATGTCAAAATATAAGAGTTTGTGATAATTTTTTATTAGACAAATTGAAAATACAAATTACTAACCTAGAGTTTTCAAAACACCTTTTTGCTATATTGAGCTAATCTTTTACGTGCACTAGTTCATCGAACTTGGTTACTAGATTAGGTAATCCCTTATAGATGAACATTGCATAGCGAAATCAATAGAAGTCATTACAAATGTTTTTCTGTACATTTTATATGACTAACAGTAAAACCAACAAAATACTGCTTTAAGGTACCAGTAATGGGTATACTTGAAATAATTGAAAAATAGTTGAGTCTTCACAATCCTTTTTTATTTTAAATACTTTTTTCTCCCAGTAAATTAGATTGATTTTGTGTGAGACAGGGTCTATCTCTGTTGCCTGGGGTAGGGCTAGAGTATAGTAGCATCATCATTGCTCTCTGTAACCTCAGACTCCTGGGCTCAGCTGTTCTTAGGTCTCACTTTGCCAAACAGCTGA
Organism: Galagoides demidoff; assembly: GCA_963574575.1. Classification (NCBI taxonomy): domain Eukaryota; kingdom Metazoa; phylum Chordata; class Mammalia; order Primates; family Galagidae; genus Galagoides; species Galagoides demidoff. The sequence continues at coordinate 7,201 of CAUYQV010092582.1, read as the reverse complement.
GACTGTAGCCACGGAGTCACCCATCTTGGTGCACTGTGATGTTACAGTAGCGACGATGTCACCAGGCCAGAGGGATTTTTCAGCTTCATTATGATCTCATGAGACCACGGTCATACATGTGATGTGTCATTGACCAAAACCACAGCATATGTCTGTATGTGAACATAAAATTCGGACATCTGTGTGGCATATTGTAAATGCTCAAAAAGAATCAGCAATATTTGTTTTCAGTGAAACTTACCACAGGTGTAGAAAATTGAAGTATGTGCTGCTCAAGGGTTCAAATCAGTCATATGGACTTGTGTTAGTAAAATAAAAATAGGAGGAAGTCAGTACTGCAGTATAAAAGTTATCGGGCATGTAGGGATAATAAAGAATGGAGTGGTTTTTAGTACTTTGGTAAGATTTTTGCCTTTGCCCCCCAGCCAAAGACAACTTCTCCCTGACAGTAAATGACAATCACTTTTTAAAAAAAATTTTACCTTTAAGTATGTCCCAAACACTATAGTTTTGCTTATTTTGGGAAATTAAAAAATATAATCATATAATGAGTAGTTTCTAGTTAAGCTTATTTTGCTTAACTTTGAGAATTGTCTTTGTTGATGTCTGTGTTTGTAGTTTGTTCATTGTCACTGCTGTCTACTATTTTATTGAATATGCCAAGTATCCATTTTTATCATTGATAGATATTTTGTATCTTCAACATTGTCCTGTATTTTTTTTTTTTTTTTTTTGAGACAGGAGCCTCAAGCTATCCCCCTGGGTAGAGTTCTGTGGCATCACAGCTCACAGCAACCTCCAACTCCTGGGCTCAAGCGAGTCTCCTGCCTCAGCCTCCCGAGTAGCTGGGACCCCAGGCGCCCACCACAACGCCTGGCTATTTTTTGATGTAGCCATCATTGTTGTTTGGCGGGCCCAGGCTGGATTTGAACCTGCCACCTTGGGTGTCTGTGCCTGGCGCCTTAGCCACTTGAGCCACAGGCGCCGAGCCCATTGTCCTGTATTTTATGTATATTTATTTACATGTATGTGTATATATAGTTGGATATATTAATATTTGCCTATATACATATACATAAGAATACATGTATATAAACTTAGGATACTAAAGTCACGTTTGACTTATGCAGTTGCAAGAGATGTTCAATGTGATTTTTCATCTTTTGTTGTCAGCATCTATTGAGTATCACAATTTTATTTTTTATTTATTTATGTTTTTTGAGACTGGAGTCTCACTATGTCACCCTTGGTAGAGTGCTGTGGAATCACAGCTCACAGAAACCTCAAACTCTTGGGCTTTAGTGCTTGTCTTGCCTCAGCCTCTGAAGTAGCTGGGACTATAGGTGCCCACCACAATGCCTGGCTATTTATATGTTGCAGTTGTCATTGTAGTTTCACAGGCCTTGAGCTGGGTTCAAACCTGCCAGCCCCGGTGCATGTGGCCAATGTCCTAGCCACTGAGCTATAGGCACAGAAACAGAGTATCAGAATTTTGATACAGTCGTTTACTTATTTATGATATGTGTACAGTTTTTGGCACTTCTGTATAAATCAACTTTATTAAGATAAAATTTACGTATGAAATACACTTATTTTAAGTAGGTTGATGGATTTGGACAAGTATGTATATCTGTGTGACCACTACCACAATTCAGATGTAGAACATTGCTATCACCCCCATTTCTTCCAAAATTCTCTTGTGAAAATTTGCCGTATGTTTCTCCCTACATTAGGCATCTGTCAGTCTCACACAAATTAGTGTTGCCTATTCTAGAACAGCGTGTAAATGTGATCACATGATAGGAAATCTTTTGTATCTGGTATCTTTATTCAACATAACATTTTCTAGATGCATCCCTGTTGCATGCCAGCTTGTTTTTATTGTTGAGTAGTGTTTTTTTGTGTATCTTCCCCAACTTGTTTATCCATTTTTCTGTTGACATATGTTTGGGAGGTCATTCTTGGATCATATTTACATGCACGTCTGTTGAACATGTATCTAGGAATAGGATTGCTATGTGGTAGGATATGTGGATCTACTTTGGTAAATAATGCAGCATGGTTCTTAGAGTACCGTCAGCAATGTATGTGTATTCCTCATGTCATATCCTCAACACTTTTTTAAAATTTAGGCATATAGATACGTGTGTAGGGGTATTTTATTGTGGTTGTTAATGTGCATTTTCCAGTGATTAATGAGAAGAACACTTTCTACTGCATTTATTTGCTATTGGAGACGTTTATGTCATCTTTGATATGGTGCTGTTTTGAGTCTTTTGCTATTTTTATTTCTTTTTGGTTGTTAAATTGCACTTTCGGTCTTTCATAATTTGTAGGCGTCATTGATACATTGTGGTTGAGCTTTTGCCCAGTATACCATCCCTCCGCATATTACTTTTATTTATTTTAGTTTATTAAGTCATATACACATAGATCATGAATACATTTATGCATATGTGGGGTACAGTGTGTTGTTTTTTACATACAATTTGACGTGCTTACATGAATAGCTTTTGCCTCATTTACTTGATTATTATGTTAAGACATTTATGTTCTACACTTGACAGATTTGAGTGTACCTGTACAATGTGCTCCATAGGTGTGGTCCCACCTTTTACCCTCCCTCTATCAAATCTCCCCCCTCCCCTCCCTTCCCACTCCATTTCTCTCCTTCATCCTGGGCTATAGCTGTGTTCTATCTTTCAAAAGAAAGTGTGAGTAACTATAAGTTGGTTTCATAGAAGTACTGAGTACATTGGATAGTTTCCCCTCCATTCTTGAGATACTTTACTCAGAAGACTATGTTCAGGTCCCTCCATGTAAACATAAAAGAGGTAAAGCCTCCATCTTTTTTAAGGCTGCATAGTATTCCATGGTGTACACATACCACAGTTTATTAAGCCATTCAGGGGTCGATGGGCACTTGGGCTTCTGACATGACTTATTTATTACAAATTGAGCTGCAATGAATAATCTGGTGCAAATATCTTTTTTGCTTTTGGTCTTTTGGATATACTCCTAGTAGAGGAATTGTAGGATCCAACAGTGAATATTACTTTTAATTTAGTCAATAGTATTGGATTTATTTGTTTTTACTCTTCATCCTGGGATCTTGCTAGACTTATTAGTTTAAGAAATATATTGGTAGTTTTGTACTGTTTGTTTATTTGTTTATTTCACCCTTTTCCACTTTCAAAATGCCTTGCCCTTACAAGGTATCTTCTTTTCTAATCTGCTTGGCTTTTATTTCTTTCACTTCTCTTACCCCCTAGGTTGGGCTCTCTGAAATAATGCCAGCATCAGTAGAGAGATGAGATCCCCTTGCCTCATTTTCAGTCTTAGGAGAAAACACTCTTTAATCATCAAATATAATGCAGGATTTTCATTACTAAGTTAAGGAAGTTTCCCTGTATTTTTGGTGTGCTGAGAATCTTTGTCACGACTATATTGTATGTTCAGTTCTGTCAGTTGTTTTTTCTGGATCTGTTGTCACGAACGTATCAGTTTTCTCCTTTATTTTGTTAATGTGGTGTATTACATTATTTTTTTTCCAACACCAAACCAATAGTGCTTTTCTGTGATAAATCTCACCTGATAATAATTTATTATCCATTTTATATGTTGTTGGATTAGATTTTAACATATAAATTCTTATTCATTGTATTTAATATTTTGATAATTTTGCATCTATGTTACAAGGAGTATTCAACCATAGTTATACTTATGAGTGGTTTGTCACCAGTTATATTGGTGTTACAGAAGGAATGAGTTGGGACCTATTCCTTCCTCTCCTATTTCCCAAAAATGTTTGTGTGGAGATATTATTTCTTTAAATAATGTTTGGTGGAATTACCGCTGAAATATCTGGGTCTAGAATTTCGTGAGGGTAGATGATTAATTATAAAGCTTAGTTTCTCTAACAGTGTAGGGCAACTAAGATTTTTCTATTTAATGTTGTCCTATTTGGTCATCTGTGTCTCTTAAAGAATTGTTTCATTTCATCCAAGGTGCTGAATATGTTGACAATTTCTCCTAACAATTTGTCATTATTCCTTTAATGTTCTTAGAATTGGGAGTGTTGGGCTCTCTGTCATTTGTGATATTAGTAATTTGTGTCTGTCTTTTATTTTTCTTCATTGATGTTTGGCAGTTTTAATTGATTTTCTTTTTTTCAAAGAACCAGTTTTGGTTACAGTGATTTTAAAATTTCATTCATATGTTACTGTATGGACTTACACTCTTTATATCTTCACTGCTTCTAGTTACTTGGGCAGGTAAATATCTATAAGAAGTTAAGAATGTCCTAATTCTTACCTTTAGATGGAAAATAGAACTCATCTGTCTATCAAGAGGTGTTTATTATCCTCTGTTTCTACCTCATTTACCCCATCATTGCTGTTTTCCTATTGTATTCTAAATAATTACCTGTAGTATTTTTTTCCTGAGACTGCATGACCTTTGGAAAAAGGTCTTGTGTGTACTATCTTATTATGTTCATAGACCAGACACGTTTTTGACTCAATACTTTATAGCTGATGACAAAAGAATTACATAAATACTGAAAGTTAGTCAGTTTGTTTCTCTAAGTTATATGGCCAGTAGTTTTGAAATTATGTGCATGCTAGCATTGGACAAATACGTTCACTTACTTTTGTAAGTTGTAGATGTGGGAAGCAAGTATTTGTAAAATCCAGTGAAATATCTTCCTGCAAGGCTTTGGAGAAAAAACACATTTGTGGAATTTGGCACTTCTGTTTATTTCAAATCAGACTTATTTTTAGTATTGATTTTTCTACTCCAAAGAATGTATGTGTCTCTAATAAATCCTTTGCTCAAGACAATAGCTCATAAATATTTTCCGCTTTGCTTTAAGCTGTTTCCGTGAGAGAAGAAATGTTGCCACCTCAACTGGAAAATCTGCAGGATGGAAAAGTGAGTCTATGTGTTTACAGTCTCTGTGAATTAGTGGCCCTCGCCTGAAAGCCTTGAATGGGTTAAAATCATGGTGGAGCAGGCAACCCACCTGGGGCACAGAGTGAGTGGGAGTAACTGTCTGCCAGTGTTCATAGTGACAGATTTTTTAAGGTGAGTGAATAAAAGACAGTAATATGCACTCAGACGTGTGGACATTTATACATGCTCATGTAAAACCCTTTTTTAAAATGCAAGCTTCATTTATCATTAGACACATTCAAAGGCATTTAACTAAATTAAATGGTTTCTGGCAGTCTGAGCAATAAGACAGAGTTATATGGAAAGTGATTTTGCCATGGTAACAGGAGAGGCCTGTTGTTCTGGTAATCGATCATCGACACAGGCTTTTCTTCCCTTTTCGTTTTGCTTGTACAAGTTCAAGAACATTCTTTTTGATAATACAATGTCAAACACTTGACTACTGAACATTAAAAGTTTTTTTTTTGTCATATGAGAAATAAACGTATTGAATATTCTTTCTTGTAGAGCAGAATAATTCAAGGGTGGTGGAAATTGTCTTGAAATTATTTATAGGTGTGTTATTTGTTGTGGCATTAGAGGAATTAAGTGGATTCTGAAATTGTGAGTGATATCTAGCTGTTATGTTAGTGAATGTTTTATAATTGTTTACTCTGAATTATAATAAGGTAAGATTAATTTTCAGTCATTTAGAATATTTTCTTAGTTAGGAAATAACATTTCCTAACAGTGGCACCATGCCAGTCTCTGTTGCGTGTGGGCAATATAGTTGGTTATATTAAGGTGGATTTTAGAGGTTAGCAAGGACATATGTGAGCAGTTACAATTTAGAAGCAGTTATGTGTTATTATTTTGAAGTAAAGGGTAAATACAGTGAATGATGTATTAAGAGTACAGGGGGAATATATTGAGATTCTTATATCTATATTAAGAATTATGAGCATAATTTCGGACTTTCACAGAATAAAGCTTAAGTTGTGATATTGATATAAAATAAATACATGCTTTTCTTCTTTTTTAAAAAAATATTTCATATTGTTCACATGTTTTCATTCTCATTCCATCATTTCCCCAAAAGATTCAAATGAAGAGAATTCATCCTCCATCTTTCCTTATGGAGAGACCTTTCTCTTCCAGAGACTAGAGAATTCCAAGGTCAGTCCCATACATTTAATTTTTTTTCCATAATCAGTTCACTGCTTTTCTGCCTATATATATGCTTCTTCATTTTCTTTTAAGTTATTCAAGGGATGTATTAGATTGACAAATGAAATTTCTAGTCAGCAAAAATTGTGTTCAGTAAAATTATGGTAAATATATATCTTTAAAAATATGTATTTCATAAACATTTTCATTTTGATTTCAGGAATATAAGATTGTGAATTTTAAAATTTGCCACAAGATCAAGTTCTTTTAATTAAAAACAAACAATCCCATAAAACATAAAAACTCTATATCTTACTTTGCCTTATGTATAAATGCAGATTTCCTGAGGGCATAGACTTCTAACTTTCTCTCTCTCTCTATATATATTTTTAAAAAATTATTTAGTTCATCACTAAGTCTTTCTTATTTAGCACTTGTGATTTTTTGCTATTTTATTTCTTGGTCTCGATAAAGGAGAAGTTGAAAGACAAAAATAAAGCTGGTAAGTGCAAATACATGAATTTTGTTCTTGGTTAGCACCTTTTTTTCTAGGCCGAATTGATGATTTACTAATGACTTCAGTAAAATAGTAACAAAAAGATTATCAAAAAGCTACTGTTTAATGTAGTCTTCCCAATTTATTTTCCCTGAAAATTGGTCTAAGTGACTAGACATATATTTAATAAAACTAAACTCAGATATTGTGGATCTTTGTAGGATATTGCTATTGCTATGCACACACACGAATCCCAAAACATAAAACTATATGTATTTTTTTTAAATACAGAAGAAATCTATAAGGAATGAATTTTTGACCCCTGAAGAAACTCTCAAAGGGGAACCAGCAGTTACGGGCACATCTTTTATCATCAGATCAAGGTAGGAGGTCCCGATTGATGAGAATTCATTCTTTAGAAAAAGATTGTTGTTTACATGGATGGAGCTGGAAAATGTTCTTCTTAGCAAAGTATCACAAGAATGGAAGAAAAAGTATCCAATGTACACAGCCCTATTATGAAACTAATTTATAGTTCTCAAATGAAAGCTACAACTTAATTCTAGCCTAAGAATATGGGGAGGGGTTGGGGGAGGGGAGGGGAGA
>CAUYQV010092577.1:0-16919 GCA_963574575.1 Galagoides demidoff | reverse complement strand
TTTTCATATGAGAGATGAATCACAACTACAGCCCAGGATGAAGGAGAGAAGGGGAGGAGGATGGGAAGGGAGGGGGTGGTTTGATAGAGGGAGGATTAATGGTGGGACCACACCTATAGAACATATTGCAAGGGTACAAGTTAAATCTATCAAGTATTGAACACAAATGTCTTAACACTGATTAAGTAAATGAGGTGAAAGCTATGTTAATTTGTAGGATGTAAGCACTCCAATTTGTACAAATAATCAATACACTGAATCCCACAAAGGCATAAATGTATTCATGATCTATGTATATATAACTTAACAACAACAAAAAAAAATATGCCAGCACACAACGTTTACCGTTACCCCAGAGCAAACCAAAGGCATAAAGTAAAAACGTGTGGAATGTGAAACTTCTAGAGCTATTACATTTCAAAATGTATTTCGGGCCATTTTGCCACCATTATAGTTAAAATTAGATCAGATAAAAATTATCAATGGGGCTTGGCGCGTGTAGCTCAGAGGCTAGGGCACCAAATGCACACAGTGGGGCTGGCAGGTTCAAATCCCACCTGGGCCAGCTAAAAAAAACAATGACGATTGCAACAACAACAAAAAAGTAGCTGGGCGTTGTGGCGGGTGCCTGTAGTCCCAGCTACTGAGACCAGAGAATGGCTTAAGGCCAAGAGTCTGAGGTTGCTGTGAGCTATGACACAACAGCACTCTACCCAAGGCAACATAGTGAGACTCTGTCTCAAAAAAAACCAAAAAACAAAGTCATCAATGGATGCTAACCCTATAAAGAAATTTTTATAATAAGTAGGACATTTGCATTGTCTCAAAATGTCTCCCATAGAATATTAGTTGCAAAGGAGAAAATATAGAAATTATACAGAAATCAGGTGATACCTTGACTGGAGTAATCACAATTAATATCACCACTGAGAGATAAGTGGTCACTGTTAGCCTCCAGATGTTATATAATACCCTGAAAAGTATACATCATATATACAGTATTCCAGCTGAGAATGCATAAGCTCAATTAGGGAAATATTTGACAAAAAAATGATTCTATTAAAATAACAGATTGCATTGTTCAAAATGTGCATGTCATAAAACACAAAGAAAGGACATATAAAATGTTCCATATTAAAGAATGCTATAGAATCATGGCAGCTAAATGTTAATATCTGACCTAGACTGGATCCTATACTGAGTGAGGAGGTGAGGGAGAATACTATAAAGGACATTATTAGCTCCAATGACAAAACTGGAACCTGTACAGTAAATTGGATACAAGTATTATAAATGTACAATTGTGAAGTGAATCCTGCCCTCCCATGCACATGCCAGAGTCAGCAAAGAACTCTCAAGAACAAAACCTCTCTCAAAAACTCTCAAGAACCTGTAATGATACTGTGGTTATTTAAGAAAGTGTGTATCCCTGTATTTTTTTTTTTTGGCTAATAAGTTTATTGTTTTAAATCAGGAAATACTAATAAAATTACTGTTTGGTTTAGCTTTCAGCAGCTCGCTCCTGAGCTCTAAGGAAGCTTGCCTTCTTTTGAACTACCCGATCTTTCTTCTGGGCAAGGGACACTTTGGGACAGTTCCATCTCTTCTTTTTAACTTCTCTCTTGGGTTTCTTCTCATAGACTGGGTTATCTCATATAGCCACATGAACTTTCTTATACATCTCCTCCATCATGTCTAGAGCAATGTTCTTTATGTATTGAGAGAACTGTTTCTTTGTAAGCATCTTCATCTTCTTCCATTAGGTAATGCATATAATCGCAACATTCTGTCCCATGATATGCTTCCGATGTACTTCAGCATTAAATTCCTTGCTTTCAGAATCATAACCAGGGAATCGTTTGGTACTAAAATAAATTTTTTCAGATTTTAGTATAGACTGACCAGAATTAGTTCACTAATAAGTATTCACCTCAGCAGCTGCCATCAGTCCCGTCTTGAAACAATTATTGCATCAAATGCAACCGAAGGACCAACTACTGACTGCTCAGTTAGTGGGGTGTCATCATTCGGCAGCTTGTCTCTGAATTGCAGGACAGAAAAGAAATTCATTCCACAAACACTTTTCAAAACCATTACCAAGGTTTTCTACCACTATAAAATTAATCCCACTGCATAGTAAGACAGGGTTTCTATCCTCAAACTCCTGTAATTTCTGTGGTGCCTCTGGCTACATGGGAGTAAGTGATTTGTCCAAGATCACAGTTAACAAAATCATCATGTGAGAATGCTATCGATACACTTGCACCTCAGTGAGGAATTTACAATTTAGACCGATTTTTGACTCTTAACAGACCGTAACTGAGAAACACATCAGCACTTAACATGTGCCTTGCATTAAGATCTAACAGGTCATCAAAAACTTACTCCTTCTCCCCCAACCCTACATTATAAATGCAAAATGTCGGTCAGGTTATATGTTATGCTTACCAAAAAATTTTAAAAATCTATTAACATAAACCAAAGGAACTACATACAAATTAAAACAACCCACTTAACTTCCCAAAATGGCTTATAATCTTTTATCTGGTTCAAAGTTTAGAAATCTTTCATAAGCCTTTTTCTCAAATTCTTCTTAAATACCAATATTACCTGTGAGGAATAGACAAGCCTCCATCCACAGCTCCCTTCAAGGCTCCAAAAACTTTATTGCCAGTGGTAGTCCTGGCAAGACCTGCATCCAAATAGCAGGTAAAAGCACCAGGCTGGCCATCGATGCTTTCCACATTGTATTCATCGCCAGTCACCTCCACTTGGCCTTCATAGATCTTGTCCATGCCAAACCTATTGAGAAGCTATTAACAAAAGCCAATGTTAACGCCTCTGAATATATTCATACCATTCTAAAATTAAAATATCTCATGTCACAACCTTAATGACCTGTCATCTGGAAAAAAAAATTTCCTTCCAATTCACTTATCTACTTTCCCCCATATGCTTTTAAAAGGTAATTCAATTTTTAAATGCTACAAAAAGAACTTGCAGACAATCAATTTTACCCACAACTACTATGTCCAACAACTTTGTTTCATGGCTTCTGACTTTGTGCTACATGTTTTCCACACTTGATTTATGTAGCCATCAATTAGAATGTATAAACTTAGATTGTTACATTTACTCAAAGGAGGTAATCACTACCTTTCTTGGATCATATTTGGCTAATAATAACTAAACATTAGACATTATCACATTTAGTTTTGTTTAACTTAATATGGAATAAAACTTCAAGGGGTAGATCCTGGGCCGAGAGGACATCATTTGTGGCTCTACTCTCTGATGATAGTTAATCTGGGACCATTCCTCTGCTGGCACCCAGCCACCTTGCTATGGTTTTACCGGAAGCAGTGCCTTCGCACCAAGTTGTTTTCATTTATGATAACACAGTTCCCTCTCATAAACATATGAAGATGTGAATCCTCAACCCTGATGCATAAGCTTGACAATTCCATGGTAGAACAAGGTCAGTAACTGCGATAACAAAAATAAGGCAAAACTACATTTTTATCTCCTACCCACATAACACGGCCTATACAGGAAATGCTGTCAACCAGATGAAAAAAATATTAAAAGAAAAAAATGAATCTTCTCTTCAATGCCCACCTCCAAAAATATTACAAATCTTTTTTTGAGGCAAGTCTGTTGCCCCGGGTAGGGTGCCATGTTGTCATAGCTCACAACTCCTGGCCTCAGCCTTCTGAGTAGCTGGAACTACAAGTGCCCACAACACCTGGCTAGTTTTTCTATTTCTAGTAGAGATGGGATCTTGCTTTTGCTCAGGCTGGTCTTAAACTCCTGAGCTCAAGCAATCCACCCCCCTCAGCCTTCCAAAGTGCTGGATCGCAGGTGTGAGCCATCATGCCCAGCCCATCTAAAAATTTTTTTTTTTCTGGAGACAGAGTCTCATTAATTGTCACCCTCAGTAGAGTGCCATGGCATCACAGCTCACAGCAACCTCAAACTCTCGGGCTTAAGCATTTCTCTTGCCTCAGCCTTCCAAGTAGCTGGGACCACAGGCGCCCACAACACCCAGCTATTTTTTGTTGAAGTTATCATTGTTGTTTAGCTGGCCCAGGCTGGGTTCAAACCTGCCAGCCTTTGTGTATGTGGCCAGCACCCTAACCACTGTGCTACAGGCACCGAACCCCATCTCAAATTTTAATGTACATATGAATCATTTTAGACATTGTATCATAATACAGGTTGTAAAGTTCTCGAGTAGTTTTCACAAGTCTATACTTTTAATAATGGTGATGGTCAGAAGGTATACACCTGAGTAGAAAAGGTTTTCACTGTCCAAGTAAGTAGTCATTAGCCACAAGTGGCTTTTAAATTCAAATTAAAAATTCAGTTTCTTAGTAACTTAGTGCCACATTTCAAGCACTCAATAGCCATAGTTGGGAATCCACCAGACAACAGATTACAGATTTCCCCAACTGCAGAAAATTCTACTGGACAAAGGTGGTCTAAACACACCCATAAAGAGGGCAGAAAATAGGACATAGGGACGCCCCTGAAGCCACACAGCTGAGTGTTATCCATGTACAAACATCTTAGAGGCAAATCTCCAAGCAAGTAAGCTAAACTCAAAGTACATCAGTTAAAGTCATCTTGTACATACTCTGCGGGCCAGCAGCAGGCCAGTACAGTATGCTGCAGCATAATTTGTCAGGCCAACCTTCACACCGTATTTTGGTAGTTCATGTGCATAAGCTGCGCAGACTATCATATCCCCTTCTATACGGGCATAAGCAATCTAAGGTAAGAGAAAAGCCAGGTTAGTAATCTGTTCCTTTCACTTTCTTTTTCAATGAGAGGGAAAACAGACCCAAATACATAAATCTGTATCACTTAAAATCTTTCTTTCCTAAACTTAAACATCTCCAATTTTATGACTTTATAGCAGTTGAACAACTGTATAGTAGGTAGTTTTGGTATCTGTAAATATATTTGACTGTAACAGCAGACAAGGCTAAAATTACCAGAGACACTGAATATTAGGATGTATTTCAAATGAATTGTGCCATAGTTCCCTACATCTAAACACTGAAAAAACTCTAAAGAACTTAAAAGGCACTTAAAAAAAGAAAAAAAAAAAGAGGAACATCCAACTATTTCAAGTATTTTCTAAGTTCAACAACGTTTTGGGTACTTAATGTTTATTTATCTGAACTTGGGTATAGAGGTAGGTAATTGCTTTCACAAATTTGCCTGGAAAACAGGTATGTCTGGCTGCTGCAGAAGATCATCCAATCTCAGGCATCAGGAAAGTCTAGAATACTAGCATCCCAGAACATCGCCACTTCCTTAAGTCTTTTTGTGGGATACCTTTACATTTTATTAAAACCTATCTTAAACAGTAAGCAGAAGTAACAATCCTAGGCGTCCTGTTTGAGTCTCAGTTAGGAGTGCTTAAATGGCATGTAAGGCTGTATAGCAAGAATCAGAACTTAGTCCACGATAAACTTTTATTTATTTTTGAGACAGCATCTTGTTTTGTCACCCCAGCTAGAGTACAGTGGCATCACTGTAGCTAACTGAAAATTCAAATTCCTAGAGAAAAAAAGTGATCCTCCTGCCTTAGCCTTCCAAGTAGCAGTGGACACACACCATCATGCCCAGCTAATTTTTCTATCTTTTTGTAGAGAAGAGTCTCACTTTTGCTTAGGCTGGTCTCCAACTCCTGATCTCAAGTGACCCTCCTGCCATGGCCTCCCTCAGTGCTAGGATTACAGGTGTGAGCCACAATGCTAGCCCAAAACTCTTATTATGCTAATGGAATTTTAGGTAAGAACCTTCTACTTGTCTCTGATCTTCCCACCCTACCACCCTCTTTTAAGAGATCTCTCTTGGCCTCTTTTCCCCAAATTAGAAAACAAACGGGATTAAACTGGGTTGAGATTTCAAAGCATGGCTGATCTTCAGTGGAGTGTTTTTAATGTATCAATTTCCCAAACTCCAACTCTAAACCTACTAAAAGGAAATGTTTCTAGAGGCACTAGACAACCCTTCAAACCCATACATCATGTGCTTTGCTTCCCCACCACTTCTCTAACACAGTAAAGGGGAAATGCTTGCATCTAGAATACAACTTACCTGACAAATGATGTCTCTGTTAGTCACACGAACTATCATTCTGTATTTGGGTGTGTTGTACTTATTTTTATCCTGTATCACCAAGCGTTTCCGAGCATAGTAATCAGTTTTACCCTCTGAAAGAAAAAAATAATTTTACAAAGGCTACTCCCCTGCAAAGAAAATTCTAAGTACTCTAAACATAAAAAATTAACAGTACCTCGTCGTCTTCTAAATTTCACTTGGTACCTCTTAAAGTAGGCCTTATTCTTGACAACCTTAACAAACCCCTTAAAGAAAAGAAAGAATATTAAAACCTCAATAAATGTAAACCTACAATAATACTTTTGACATGAGCTAACCATGCTTCAAAAATAACACTTGAACTTTAAGAGACAACACCCAACTGTCACTTTTGTAGAAGCCCAAGTTTTCCAAGCCAACCCGGATCAGTAATCACTTTCTTCTATTTGACATCTGTCAAACTGATAGCTTTACAGAACACAATAAAAACGAATCATTAGAAAAACAAGGAATGAAAAAGACAAAAGCAGACCCTGATTCATGGGATTTAATAAGCATAAAATTACTGCCACGTTGCTTGCTCAAGTTTTTAAATGCTTACTCTCAATTTCTGTACTTGTTTCCTCCAAGACCAATGCAAATCTTTGAGTAGTCAAGTGGTACCAAACGTCAGACTGTTCCTAATACCCTATATCCCACTTCGAAGACCTAACCTCTGAAATCTACGTATTTCTCACTTCCCACGTACGTTTTTCAAAACCCTGGATTAGCTGCCACAATACTTAATCGGGCAAGAGCACATTCAGCAATTATTTGCCCCCACCCCCAACTCAAGTAACACATCACCCCTCCTTTGGGGCCCCTGACAATCGTTGCAAACTTGTGCTGGGGACGAACTGGAGAAAGCAGGAGGCGCATATTCCAAATTCAAGAGTTTCCTTCCGGGAGCCAGGGACGCTTCGGCCTCCAATCTCCGCTGACAGTTTGGGCTTAAAAGCCACGTCTTTGGCCCACAAGCACAAACTCCCTGAAAGACTCGCCCGCTCCAAGATTCCCCGGAAAGCCCACGAAGAGGTCGGGATGGAGCCGGGGCCAAAGAACCGCAGCCCGCCTGCACTCTGCCAACCTCCAACTAGTCAGCCCGATTACATGCAACCTCCTGGCCCGGCCGCCTGCCAGTGCCCACTCAGACGAGACGGCACGATCTACGGAGGTGTTTACTGAACTCACCCGAGTTCAATCCACCACCCAAGCTCACACTATCCTCCTCTGCCACCCCCTCCCCCAAGCTCGCACACCGGCGGCAGCCATTAAGGCCACGCTGGGAGCTGAGCCCGATCAAGGCAGAACCGACAATCTAAAGCCATCCGATCCGTGCGTCGCGTGAGACGGGCCCTAGGCTGGAGTTCGGGCGAGGAAAAAGAGCCCCCGTGCGCCCGAACCCTCAAGATCGAAGTGCCCACTCACCATCCTGCAGAATAGAGACCCGCGTCCGCGGCCCCACACAAATTTGCAGGCCCAGCAGCGCTAGGGGGGGAGAAAAGGCCGTAGCCCGCGCGCAGGCGCAGTATGTAGCACCGCCGATTACGCCAGCGACGTATGGAAGAGAGAGGACGCCCATCACTAGGCGTGCAGCGTGCTGCCCCCCTCTGGCAGGAGGGTGAACGCCGGACTTCGCCTGGTCGCCGGGAACCCTCAATGCCCCGGGATCCTACTGCTCCGGGCACAGGACCCAACGAAGATGGGTAGTGAGCGCGAGCTGGAAGAATTGCTGGAGGCTTTCAGCCTTTTTGTCAGAACAAACATATGTTAGTTTTGTAAGCCAGAAAAAACATTTAAAGTTAAGATGAATTTGCTCTGGCGTCCTCTTGCCCTCTCCCGGACCTACCCTCAGGGAGTAGAGGTATCCAGGAAGCCTTCCTTGCCTAGGTGGGGGTCACCCCTCTGCCTTACCACAGCGCCTTCGCACCTGCCTCAGCCCGCCGTGGACGGCAAACTCCGAGGGAGGCCCTGACCTTTGGTAGATGTGCGGTATTTGGTTCGTGGTGAAAGCACTGCTCCCTTCCTGTCTCCCTTTACCTCCATTGAATCCCTGATCCCTAACTGCACCCCCTGTTCCTTTTCTTTTGCTCGAGCTTATGCTCCAGCTTAAGTTTTTCCTTTTGTTTTGTTTTTCTTCTTCTTTTGTGAGACAGGGTCTGTCTCACTCTGTTGCCCTCACCCTAGTGCAGTGGTATCGTCATACCTCACTGCAAACTCAAGCAATTCTCCTGTCTCAGCCTCCCCTGTGGCTGGAATTACAGTCGCAGCCGTTATGCCCAGTTGATTTTTCTATTTTTTGGTAGATAGAGGGTTTTGCCATGTTTCCCAGGATGATTTTTTTTTCTGTTTTCTTTTTCTGTGAGACAGAGTCTCACTCTGTTGCTCAGGGTATCGTGCATGGCGCATAAGCTTAGCTCACAGCAACCTCAAATTCCTGGGCTCAAGCGATCACCTGCCTCAACCTCTGGAGTAGCTGGGACTATAGGCGCCCGCCGCGACGCCTGGCTAATTTTTCTATTTTTAGTAGAAACGGGGTGGGGGGGTGTTTCATTTTTGCTCAGGTTGGTCTCCAACTTCTGAGCTCAAGCGATCCTCCTGCCTCAACCTCCCAGAATGTTAGGAGTACAAGGCATGAGCCACCGTGCCCTGCCTCCCAGGCTGATTTTGAGCTCCAGGGCTCAAGTGATCCTCCCATCTCAGCCTTCCAAAGCGCAAGGAATACATGTGAGAGCCATGACATCAACTTTTTCCTTTTTTTGAAAAACTACAGCCCTGGCTCGGCGCCTGTGGCTCAATCAGCTAAGGCGCCAGCCACGTACACCTAAGGTGGCGGGTTCGAATCCCCAGCCCGGGCCCGCCAAACAACAATGATGGCTGCAACCAAAAAAAAATGGCCGGGCGTTGTGGCAGGCACCTATGGTCCCAGCTACTTGGGAGGCGGAGGCAGGAGACTCGCTTGAGCCCAGGAGTTGGAGGTTGCTATGAGCTGTGATGCCATGGCACTCTACCCAGGGGGATAGCTTGAGGCTCCGTCTCAAAAAATAAACAAATTTTAAAAAAAAGAGACTATACAAAATAAACCTTAAGACCACTTTCCAAAAATAAATAAATAAATAAATAAATAAAATAAAAAAATAAAAAAGAAATTCTAATGGAATCCATTAAAACAGCCACTGGGTGCAGTGGCTCTTGTAATCCTAGCACTCCGGGAGGCCAAGGTGGGTGGATTGCTTGAGCATGGGAATTGGAGACCAGCCTGAACAAGAGCAAGACCTCATCTCTAAAAAATAGCCCATCAGGGCAGCACCTGTGGCCCAAAGAAGTAGGGTGCAGGCCCCATATATGGGAGGTGGTGGGTTCAAACCCGGCCCCAGCCAAAAACTGCAAAACAAAACAAAACAAAAAAAACAGCATTGTAGTAGTTGCCTAGAGTGCTAGCTTCTTGGGAGGTGAGCCAAGAGTATCATTTGAACCCAAGAGTTTGATGTTGCTGTGAGCTACAATGCTACAGCACTCTACAGAAGGTGATAAAAATTGAGATTGTCTCAAAAAGGAAAAAACCTACTGAAACTAGGTTTAGTGAGTTTGCAGTAAACAAAATCATTATGCTTAAAATATATTTTATTCCCATGTACTAGCAACAATTGAAATAAAAAAATAGAATATCAGTTACAGTAGCATCAAAATCTATAAAATACTTGTCCGTAACAAAAGATAAAAGATGTCTAGGCCTAAAAACTAGAAAACTTGCTCAGAAAAATTAAAGAAGACCTAAATAAATGGAGAAATATACTGTGTTCATGAAAAACCTTCAGTCTTTCACAAGTATGTCAATAGCCACAGAATTTTCATATTACCTTTTGGGGGTTTTTCTGAGAGTATTTTTCTGGGGGACAGAGAAACTACTGCCAAATTTTGACAAATGCTTTTTCTGCATCTTTTGAGAATGAATTATTTTTTTCTCATTTATTCTATTAATGTGGTTGATTACCTTGATTCATTCGAAAATGCTAAATCAAGTTTTAGATATGCAAGAAAAGTAAGTACTGGCAATCTAATATGCAGCATGATGACTATAGTTAAAAGCATCTTACTGTATACTTGAAATTTGCTAAGAGGGTAGATCTTAGGTGTTCTCATGACAAAACAAAAAAGAAAATAAAGTGACAACTAAATAAATGGAGACATGTACTGTGTTCATGAAGTGGTGGATATATTGTTAATTGTCTTGATTGTGGTGATTATTTCACAATGTATACCAACATCAACATATTGATTTGTATGCCCTGAATATATATGATTTTTTATTCATCAATTATAACTTAATAAACATAAAAATATGCTAAACCAAAATTGTATCTATGAGATAAACCCCACTGGTCCTGATGTATTTATCACTGTGGCCTTTTTCTTGACTTTGGTAGAAATGCATTGGGTTCACTAGATAAGATGCTGGTTTTAACATGGAGATATTAACATGATTAATACAATTATGTGAAAATATTTTATTATTATATTATTAATTTTTGTTAATTGTTTTAACATGAATTGGCATTGATAGGTCAAATGCCTTTTTTCTTTTCTTTTTTTTTTTGAGACAGACTTTCACTTTGTCACCCTCAGTAGAGTGCCATGGTGTTACAGCTTACAGCAACCTCTAGCTCCTGGGCTTAGGTGATTCTCTTGCCTCAGCCTCCCAAGTGGCTGGGACTACAGGCGTCCGCCACAATGCCCGGCTATTTTTTTGTTGCAGTTTGGCTGGGGTCGGGTTTAAACCCACCACCCTGGGTATATGAGGCCGGCGCCCTACTCACTGAGCCACAGACTCCACCCTAAAATGCTTTTTTTCTTCTGTATTCATGAAGAAGATCATAAATTTTTACTAGGATTTATTAAAATGGCAAATTATTTATAAGGATTTTCTAAAATTGATATGCCTTGTGATCCTAGAATAATATGATTGACCATGATATACTGTTATTTTGATGTTGGATTTTTAAAATAATATTAAAGTCTTTTTGTAAATATAAGTGAGTTTGGTCTGTAGGATTTGGTATTGCTTGTTTTGTTTTCTGTTTGGGGATCAGTATTATAGTTTTTTGAATGAATTTCGTGTAGACATTGCAGGTAATGACAGTGCCATAAATCTGAATCTCTCAAAATATCCTCCAAATATCCAAACATAATAAAAGAAAAACAAAGGAACATACAGAAAAAATGCACATCTACAGCTTAAATAGAACATAGAGTGTACACAAACTTTGAAATCTGTAATCAGAAAAAGAAATGTTGGAGCATGGTCATTTTGGACTCTGATATGCCATCGTTCCACCAGCTGGAATAAAGCCCTTCCTCTTTTAAACACCGTGTTTGGGTGCTCTTTCACTCCATTAGCCCTTATCTTCCTGCAACATTTCTGGTTCCCTAACCAGGAAGTGAGACCACCTGAGGAGATTACAGGCTCCAACTCACCCAGTGGTTGTTGCCAATCCTCTGGATACCCACAGGAGAACCTCAATCAGCGTGGGCAATGTGAACCACTGAGAGGTCCAGGGACAGCAGTTTTGCCTCCCTGTGTGGACACCTTGACTGGGTGGAGAAGGGACCCCCTCAGCAGGTCTTTGAGGAGTCAAACACTGGGAGGAACTGGCACTCAGGAACTGGCATCTGCAATGGGAGATATCTCAGGCAAGAAGTCAAGAAAAACATTTTCTATTTTTTAAGTTATTTGCAGCTTTCAACAATGTATATCAGCAAAATTTGAAATATTTATTTTTCTCTGTCCTTGATTTCTCTGGAATTTGAAAACCATTTGCAAGTATTCTTAATTTCTGACAATACAGTTATTTGCATAATTATCTGCTTTATTCTATAGGACACAATGAAAGATACTAGTTACTTTATCAAGACTTTGACTGAAATAGCATTTTCGGAGGTATCCAGACTGCATTAAGGAATTAAGGTGGACTTTAAGGCCAATAAAAAATGCCCATTGGAAAGACTGGCCAGATATCTCATCAATAACATTTCCTCATCTGTGGTAAGTAAAGAATGTCACTTTCTGACAGGTCTGGGCATCACAATTTGCTTTGGGACCTCAAAAGAAGAAGGATTTATCCAATGCATACAGGTATCTAATGGCACAGATGAAACCTGGGGTTGTAAGAGGCTTTAAAGTCTAACCCAAAATTCCTTATAAAAGGTTCCAGCAAAACCAATTTTAAAAAGAAGAAAAGCCTAGATGCTAATAATTAGTCTTGCTGCATTTTATGCAAATAATCAGATCCAGCATACTGAAAGTACAGTTTATTTTGACAAATTAGTTCTGCTATAATTTGTTTTTAGTAAAGTGAGAAATTAGAGAGAAAAAAATGGTTCAATAGGAAAAAAAACTGTGGCCCACCTTTATTAGATTCCAGCCTTGCCTGCAATGCCAGCTCACAAAATGAGACATAGCTGTTTAACTAATCTGTTAAATGAGACTAAGAGACTGGCCAAAGAATATAGAATACACTAGTTACGTTTGCTCTGAAGCCTTAAGGCTCAACAAAGGTTGCCTGTTGGCTACACTGAAAAAAATTCTGCAGTATTAAACACTATCTGCTGTGTCTATATAGATGCCTTAGGAGAAATTAGAACCTGAATAAAAATTTCCCAGTAAGGCTCAGCACCTGTGGCTCAAGCAGCTAAGGCGCCAGCCACAGACACCTGAGCTGACAGGTTCAAATGCAGCCCAGGCCCACCAAACAACAATGATGGTGGCAACCAAAAAATAGCCAGGCGTTGTGGCAGGCACCTATAGTCCCAGCTACTTGGGAGGTAGAGGCGAGAGAATGGCTTGAGCCCAGGAGTTGGGGGTTGCTGTGAGTTGTGACATCACAGCACTCTACCCAGGGCAACAGCCTGAGGCTCTATCTCAAAAAAAAAAAAAAATCCCCAGTAAGTGGTATGGCTGCAAGACAGCCTCATAAGTGACTTCACATTCAACTGATGTTCAGGAATATTCACTTGAATTGCCCAGAACTTTGGATGAGTTCTGTAAAGACTCTTCAAACTAAGTATTAGCTTAGGAATTGTGCTAAGTCTGTAAATAAGAATACTAATGTTCGGGCAGCTTCTGTGGCTCTAAGGAGTGGGGCACTGGCCCCATATGCAGAGATGGCAGGTTCAAACCCAGCCCCAGCCAAAAACTGAAAAAAAAAAAAAAGAATACTAATGTTCTCATTGTGCAAACCTTAGCCTTAAAATACAGAACTTGTAGATACTTGTAGGTGACTGCTAAATGGTTTAATTCTCTTACCCTGGACCCAACCTTGACTTTGTCCCTCTCAGAGTAGGGAAGCCCGAAAGCCACAAACATGTGCAAGGTGATAGAGGTCATGCAGACACTAGATGAAAGCCCTGGAGATTTCTATGGTAGACTGTGCGAAACATAGACTGGCCAAACCATTGTATGACGCCACAAAGAGAGGAGAAAAGGGGCTAATAGAGTAAAAATCTGACCAACCAAAAGTCTTTAATAGTCTGAAGGAAGAATTGCAAGCAGTCCTGGCACTAGGCCTCCCTGATTTGGCCAAGTCTTTTGAACTGTATGTATCAGAAAAAAATAGAACATCTGGGGAGAGTGCTCAACCAGAATGTAGGATCCTGGGCAAGACCAGTTTCTCATCTCTTTAAGCAACTTCACAGGATCAAAAGGAAGGCCCCATGCCTAAGAACACTTGCAGCTACTGCCACACTGGTGGAAGAGGCTGATAAGTTGACTTTAAGACAAAACTTAAGAGTCTGGGTACCATACACAGTGGTAACTCTTATGAACACTAAAGGGCACCACTGGTTGACCAACTCATACTTCACTAAACATTAAAGCTTATTGTGTAAAAATCCAGGATTGGTATTGAGGTTGTATGCATGGCACCACACACTTAGGGCAGAAAAAGAAAATTAAGAAGCTTCTGGGGAGATACTTCTACGTTTCCCTATTGGCCACCCTTGCCAAGAACATCAGTCAGCATTGTGTGAGGTCCAGCTAACACAGTGCTTAACAGGGACCATCGCTGCCACCTGAAATTCAGTCCTACAGGGCAAACCCTTTTAAAGATGTGCAAGTGGACTATACTGTTACCCAGATGTGGAAGGAACCGGTACCATGAAGTTCTGGTCTTCATGTCCTTGGGATATAGATGGAAGCCTTCCTCAATAAGATAAAGAAGGCTTATGAAGTAAGCAGTTAAGAGCATAGCCTAAAGAAATCATTGCATGGTTTAGGTTGCCACTCTGAATTGGATCTGATAACAGACTGGCCTTCGTAACACAGATAGTACAAATAAGAGCCAAAGCCTTGAAATATCACCTGGAAATTACATGTGGCAGATAAGCCTCAAAGCTTGGGCAAGATAGGACACATGAATAGAACTACAAAAGCAGGAATAAGTAAACTTTGCCAGGAATCAAAGCTTAATTGGGTACAGGCCTTACCACTGTTCTTATTCAATATTCGATGTACCCCCCCTTCTAAAGGTTCAGAGTACTCCCCTTATGAGACAACGTATAACAGGCCTCCACCAATCCTTCGCAATTTATCAGGGACTTGTAAAAGAATTGGAAAGGACTGAATTGCACAGGCAGTTAGAAGTCCTAGGAAGAGTAGCAAAGAAGATCTCCACTTGAGTAATTAACTGTGTTCTGTTTAGTCTTTTGTATCTGTACACCCTTTCTCTCCAGGGAACCAAGTCCAGGGCAAAGGTCGGAATCCGGTCTCCTTCAAACCAATGTGGAAGGGACCCTGCACCATCATTCTGACCACACCCACAGCAATGAAGGTAGAAGGGATCCTTGCCTGGATCCATCACGGCAGGCTGAAGAAAGCTTCACTGCCCTGATGGGAAGCAAAAACAGATCCAGCCAACCCCTGCAAGGTAACTCTTGAGGAGGTCAACATCCCCTGCATCAGCCATATACAAGGAGCTGGTTGGACAACGCATGGCTGAAGCCTGAGGAAATTCTTCATGGGACTTGTCTTAATTAGACTTCGAACATTGAGAAAGAGAGATGAGGAATGTGATCTGTGCACCTGCACCTCTAAGAGAGGACAAAAGGTGACTCTTTTATAGCTTTGATGTATGCGAAGGCACACATGAAGGAACTTGCACTCACAATCAGACACAATACTCAGTATGTGACACAGAGAAAGGTAAAAACCGATAAGTATATTACAACTCCATGGAGCCCCCCACCATGATACAATTAAGGCCTAGGTAGAGGACCCAAGAGGAGTCACAGTTCCTGAAATCTGAATGGTGGTCCAGACCAGGGAAATAGGGAAGCCCAGCCAGGTGACTCTGAACTTTAATGCCTGCAGTGCCATGTGAAGGTGCTACAGTGGGAAAAGCTAGGAAAGAAACTTCAGGCAGATCAGAATTGCCTCGGTGCCTTGGATTTCATAGGAAAATGGTGTGCGGTCGAATGTGAAAGGTAAAAATGTATGAGAGAGGTCACCTGAGACAGTGAGGACTGCAGCAAAAGAAATATCATGTTCAAAAAAAGAGCAGTAAAGAAAGATTGCTCTATGGGTCAGTGTAACCCTTGGAAGTAGTCTTGCAAATTAGTAACCATGTAAAAGTCATAGAAGACATAGTAAAGGAAAACCTAGACATTGACCCATGTCCCAGTGCAGACTTGGAATGGGTAAAGTGCTCAAAACCTGTGAAGAGACTGGTTTTCAACCTTTAGAGAATTTAGAACCTTTCTGGGAGGAGTAGTAGCTAGCCATCACTAGAGTTTGCTTAGTTATTCCCTGTCTCCTCAAACTGGTAGTCAGGGCTATATGATGGATAATTGGAACAAATGTCAATCAAAAAAAAAAAAAAAGAAAAAGAAAAGAAAGGAAAAATGGCATTAATGTACACCACTATGATTTAATAAAAAATTAATAAAGAAAAGAATGGAAAAATGCATCACACATGTTCTATATGAAACACTACTGCTCCTACAGGAGCAAACTGATAGTGAGACTCAAAGGGGAGAATGAAAGAGAAATGATACCCAGAAAGAGTGAGGTCTAAGAGAACAGAGGTCTTCCGAAGGAGATCCCAAGGATATATCTGCAAGGTCCTCCCCATGGTGACTCAGTTCTTAGGGATTTGTAGAAATGTAACCTCCTGGGACCTAGAAACTAATGTTTGATTCCGCTTCTGTAAAAAACCATGGTTCTGTAAAAGCACTTCTCCAGATTGATTCAAATTGACCAATGAGAAACACACTCGTCGGCCAGACCTTTTTGACTGGAGATAAAGAGGAGAAGATGGAGCCAGTCGAGGAGCATGACTATTTTGGACACTGGTCTGCCATCACTCTGCTGGCTGGAATAAAGCTCTTCCTCTTAAAAAAAAAAAAAAGAGGAAAGAAGAAAGAAAGAAAGAGAGGGAAAGGAAAGGAAAGGAAAGGTCGGACCCTTTCTTGCAAGGGTTCCCATCACATGCCCTTATGAAGAGAAACCTGGGAGAAACTGATTGGAAGAAGGAAGGAGGTAACAAGAGACCTAATGTTGATTAAACATCACCACCAGATAGAGAAATTCATCTTAAGTACAAATATACTAAAAGAGTCCTAGTAAATCCAAGTTCTTTTTTTTTTTTTTTTTGAGACGGAGCCTCAAGCCATCCCCCTGGGTAGAGTGCCATGGCATCACAGCTCATAGCAACCTCCAACTCCTGGGCTCAAGTGAGTCTCCTGCCTCCGCCTCCCAAGTAGCTGGGACCACA
>CAUYQV010092568.1:0-23095 GCA_963574575.1 Galagoides demidoff | reverse complement strand
GGTCCCAGCTACTTGGGAGGCTGAGGCAGGAGACTCGCTTGAGCCCAGGAGTTGGAGGTTGCTATGAGCTGTGATGCCATGGCACTCTACCCAGGGGGATAGCTTGAGGCTCCGTCTCAAAAAAAAAAAAAAAAAAAACTGTGTGGGAAGAACATTATTTATGAATCAGACCTATTCAATATCACATAATTCATAATGGTGAGAAACCAATGAACATTAAGGAATACTAAAAAAAACTTTAGGATTCACAAGTTACTCAGCATCAGCAAATTCATAAAGTGGTATGGGGATGCTTTCAGTTGTAATGCATAAATTATATAACATTAATGAATTTACTAGAAGAAAATCTTGTACTTGTAAATCTCATTTGCTTCATATTTTTACCTTACTCAAGGTTAGAATATTTATTCTGGATAAGTAATACTTGAATGTAGATATCTTTCCATCACATCTTAAGACTTGATTAAACTTGAGAGAACTCTTACTAGAAACCTTCTTTTAACTTATGTTACATGTGTTGGTTGTACAACTCTCTTGTTATTGAAACATTGAGTAGGTAATTACCCTGCTCTCTTTCATTTGTCAGCTTGAAGGAATTACATATTTTAACCCATATTGTCTGATACATTTTTACAATATGTGTTGAAAATAGTGGGCATGTTTGGTGGTTCATGCCTGTCATCCCAACACTTTGAAGGGCCAAGAGGATGACTTGAGGCCAGAAGTTTGAGACCAACCTGAGCAACATAGTAGGATCTCATTGCTACACAAAATTCAAAATTAGCCAGGCATGGTGGTACATGCCTATAGTCCTAGCTATTCAGGAGGCTGAGGGAGGAGGATTGTTTGAGCCCTGGTCTTTGAGGTTGCTGTGAACTATAATCATGCCACTGCACCCTAGTCTGGTTGACAGAGAAGAATCCTGTGTAAAAAAAAAGTTGCAAATATTATCCCTTGTATTAATTAGGCACTGAAAATGAATGGAGAATCCTTTATGTTTAGTTAATATAGATAAGACTTTTCTCTCTTATTGCATGTCTGAAAACTCCAGAATATAATGAATATGAGTAGGCCTTTATTCAGATCCTTTTTGCTCTTTCAGAGAGGATTTGCATTTTTTTCTACCATGCCCTAAAGACATTAATAATGAGTTCATTTTAAAATTCATGATTTGTAATTTTTCAGAACTTGGAAATACTGTGTATTCATTTCCTATAGCCATATGAGGGCCTACCTGTGACCACAAATTCTTCAGGGAGGTATCTTTCCTCCTCTTAGAACCAAAGTGGTAGCTTAGATTGTTTATTTCTGTCTTACTCTGCAGGATGAATTTTTTTCTGCTACCCTCTTAGCAAGTTATCCTGCTAAGGATAACCATTTGAGCTTTTTAGTTTTATGTTTTCATTATCTACCAACTTGCTGTAAGTGATTGCCAAGATTATTCTCCTTCTACCTAAAGATACGTAGCTATCTTGATTAAAAAGTAGGATACCAAGGATTAGTAGATAACCCTTGGAACTTCCAATAGCTATAGTATGCTTTCTTGTCACTCCCTCTTTCAAAAGATTCTCCTTAATTTTTACCAATCTATGACATGTTTTAAAGGCTACTCTTTGAGTAAATGCTACATCTAGAAGAATTTTCTACAAGTCTTTTCAGTCTACATTGTTGATCATATTATCAAAAAAGCATGTTTGTATTCTATTTCTGTAGGGTTTTTAAAATAGTGCTTGTCACTATCTGAGGCATATCTGTATGAATTTGTCGTGTTTCTTTATTCTGATTAAGAAGGTGACCTCAAAGATAGCAATACATTCTCAATCTTTTAAATTGCTATTTCTACATCTGTAGTAAAGTCCCTGACCTATAGTACAATTCACATTTGTCTAGATAGATAAAGGAAATAATGCAAAAATTCAGGATAAATTAGTGAGGACAAAGAGGCTTCTCTCCCAAATAAACATTCATTTGTCACAGCACACTGACAGTAATAATTCTAGTCACCAGGACTGCTTAGAAGCAGTAGAGTCACTTTGTATCACAAAAAACTTTAGCAGATAAAGAAACAACAAAACTAATTAGAAAACATTTGCCTTCATGAAGTTAGCTAAAAATGAGAAAATGAAAAGCAAGACAGATCAAAGATCCTTAGATTCTCCTAGCATCTATTGAGGCATCATTTCCAATGGCCAAAGAATGCAAGAAACTAAAGCCATGTTCATTGATTCCTCTATTGGACTCTGTGGCTCAGCTGAGTAGTCAACTGGTAGATCCATGTCCCCTTATACCCAGCATATGGTCTGACATTAATAGGTGCTAAATTTAAGAACATAACATGAATGAATAAAATAAGAGCACTCTCAATTTCCTATTTCAAGCAAGACCTCACACCTGAATAATATAATTAACTTTTGGTATTAGGGAAATTGCCCCTTTCAGTTCTGCAACAGTAGTGTAGTAAGAAGGTAAATCTTTACAGAATACAATTCTCAGAGCTTGGTGACTGCAGATCAGGTTCTGGAAGGTGGTATTCCTATTCTGAATAAGTATCAGAGGGAAAGAGATGAGACAGGAAGGGAGAGTTAACTTTTTCCCTTCCATGCCAATGGGAAATTAAGATTAACGTTTATAAAACATTTAAGCATTTTCAAATAATTAAAAATCAACTTTGGACATGAATAAAATGACTTTTATTCAGTCAGTGAAATATATTTTCACTTCTGGGAAGGAAAGATAAGTTTATTTTCTTCTGGGAGACCTAGCCTGGTCAAAAGGAGGCAAAGGACAAGAGGACAGTGTTATGATAGTTTAGTTCAGCAATGTCATCATAGCCAACAGGTGTCAGCCATAGCATGATTACTGACGATTTAAACGTTTTCTGATAAGAACCATGGAGTTTGGCAGCCTGGATTCATGTCTGAAGGTGCACTTGAGCAGCTGGGAGCAGATTTTTTAAACATGATTCTTTTAGCCATCCTGGCTGCATTTTGCGTGAGAATAATCTCGGCTGCTTCAACATTTGTGGCAGTTTAGATACACACTGGTATCAGTGGAAGACAAAACACAGAAGACTATATGGTATGAATGAAGAAGGATAGAGGAGAGCAGTGTGGGAAAAGAATATGAAAATAGTTGAACTGCACAATCAGGAATACAGCCAAGGGAAATATGGCTTCACAATGGCAATGAATGCCTTTGGTGATATGACCAATGAAGACTTCAGGCAGGTGATGAATGGCTTTTGAACCCAGAAGCACAAGAAAGTGTGGACTGGAGAGAGAAAGACTATGTGACTCAGGGTCAGTGGTTCTTGTTGGGCTTTTAGTATGGTGCCCTTGAAGGGAAACTGGCAAACTTATCTCACTGGCCAGAACCTGGTGGACTGTTCTCAGCTTCAAGGCAATGAAGAATGCAATGGTGGGCTAATGGAATATGCCTTCCATTATATTAAGGAGAATGGAGGCCTAGACTCTGAGGAATCCTATCTATACAATGCAATGGATGAATCCTGTAAATGCAGGCCTAAGTATTCTGTTGCTAATGACACTGGCTTCGGTGACATCCCTAAAGAGAAGGCCCTGATGAAGGCAGTAGCAACTGTGGGGCCCATCTCTGTTGCTATTGATGCAGGCCATGAGTCTTTCCAGTTCTATAAAGAAGGCATTTATTTTAAGCCAAACGGCACTAGTGAAGATGTGGATCACAGTGTTCTGGTGGTTGGCTACAGATTTGAAAAAGCAGAATTGGATAACAGTAAGTATTGGCTAGTGAAGAATGGGACATAAGTGGTTACATAAAGGTGGCCAATGGAGAAACCACCATTGAATCACCACAGCAGCCAGCTATCCCACTGTGTGAGCTGACAGACCGTGATGAGGAAACACTTGACTGAGGAAAACATATGCAGAGGAGGAACTTTATCTTAAAACTGGCCAGCCCCAACTGTATGGAATATACCCTTGAATCATTGAAGATCAATTGTGAATGTGAATTCCATGACATTTGTACACTGGTAAAATGTTACCTCTATTTTAATTACTGCTATAATCAGTTTGTATTACTGATTAATTTACTAACTTTGGCTTTTTGTTTTTAGGATGATAGAAATTTTTACCTGTTTAAATAAAACTTAATATAAAAAACCTTTTGTGTTATTCTACTGCAACAATCTGTATGTAATAATTGATGTGAGTTTACTTCAGTATAATTGATTCTTCTCAGTGATGATTTAGCAGTAGAAAGAGGCCTGCCTCTACTTCAGAGATGTTCTGATAGAAGATCAATTGAGATGAAAATTGTGGTGCTAAGTTTCAGATTTTAAGTTGGAAGTTTTGCATTCATAAAATATTGGTTGATATTAGAGTATGAGCATCATGGCTCAGTATGTCACTGTTGATGTGTAGAGATAATATCAAATCTAAAATTTACCTTTCCACACTTTAATAAGAATTTTGATTTCTTATCAAAACTTAAGTTGGTGGCCCAGCACAGTGGCTCACACCTGAATCCCAGCACTTTAGAAAGTTGGTACAGAGGGATTACCTTAGGCCAGGAGTTTGAGAACAACCTAAACAAGAGTGAGACCCTCCATCTTTACAAAAAAAAAAAGAAAAGAAAAATTAGTTGAACATGGTAGTGCACACCTATAGTGACAGCTACCTGGGCAGCTGATGCAGGAGGATTACTTGATGCCACTGCCTTTAGACTGGGTCACAGAGTGAGACTCTGCCTCCAAAAAAAAGAAAAGTGAAGCTGCTGAATCTTTCTTCAGAAATTTGTCTGTAAGAGCAAATAGAATAAAATCATTTGATTTTACATGCCTCCCACAGAGACTACATAATAATTTTTCATCTCTTCTCCTGGCTCTACTATTAATTTCTTTGCCACCTCTTCCTCCACCATTTTTAATGCTTTAATGTAGCCTCTGAAACTGTAATATTTCACAATCTATCCCATCTATGATCCATCTTCACTTTTTTGAATTTATTTTCTTAGTTCATCTATGCAAAAAAGCCCTCTTACTTCTCCTCCTAATTCTTTGGTCTTCTTCAAAGCTCTATTCCAAGCCACAAATACTGACAAATGGGCTACTTATTTCAGTCATCCACTGCATGTCCTAATTATGTTTTTCTTTAGTTTCAGAACACAGTCAAAAAGATCTCTACCAGACAATTAGAGTCAAACTCTGATCAACTTTATCATTTCCCTGCATCTTTCTTCTCTGTTAATTGGAGATAGGCATAGATATTATTTTGTCACATAGCATTTTGTATTTAGCAGATGTCTGTGTAGTACCTACTGTATGCAGAAGTGTTCCTTTTGGAACTGAGGAGAGATTAGGTACAGACAAAAAAAAATGACCATGTTATTATATATCTGCCCTTTTCCAAAATATTTAAACTCAATGACCTTCTTCTTCCTCTTCTTTTGGATGGGAATAGTGACTGGGATGGGCTGAATTGTGTTTCCCCTAGCCTTCATGTGTTGAAGGAGACAGGCTCTTTAGTGAGACATTTACAGTTAAATGAGGTCATAGGGTAGGACCTGAATCTAATATGACTGGTGTACTTATAAAAAGAAGCACCATGGATGTGCACATACAGATAAAAAATGGTCCTATGGGTACACAAAAAACAGCCAGCTGCAAGCCCATGGGAGAGGCTCCAACAAAACAAAACCTGCCAAGATCTTGATCTTCAACTTCCAGTCTCCTTAACAGTGAGAAAATAAATTTCTGTTGCATGAGCCACCTGTTCTGTGGCATTTTGTCGTCATAGCCTGAACTAATACAATGACTTCGTAGGCTATCTGTGAAATGTAAAGGAGATAATAAATCAGACATTTTAGTTCTTTCATTAGTCTGGTATAGCTGTGGCTGTTTGTGCTCAAACAGCTCTAAAGGTTTACCTGAGGGAAAATGATTGGAGGACTCCCAAGTTTATAAAACCTCATTCTGCTTCCTAAGGAAAATGAAAAGTCTGTTTTTGCTTCACAAGAAGGAGATGAGGAAAGAGACCTGTGCATGTGCTTCCAACTGAAAATATCTTTCTATTTGGGGGCCATAGTTTCAGGCCAAAGCTTCTATACGTACATATCTGCTCTGTGGTTGTAAATACACCATTGCAGTGCCTGCACTTCTGGAAGGCCTACTGTTCAGATCAAGAGTGTACAGCATTGCATATGCTACAAAAGTGTTTTTCCAGGGCTGGCATCATTTATTGAACTGAACATGGTAACTTCTCCAGCATAGAAAGGACTATTGAGTTTATGGTAGGACTAGATTTTCAAATTTCTCTTAATTATCTAGATTACAACATTTTAGGACTATTGAGTTTATGGTAGGACTGGATTTCAAATTTATCTAGATTATAACATTTTATCTTTAAAACTTCACATAGAGGCAGTGTTCCTGGTACCTCATAAATAGGGGTAGTTTTTGAATTTGAATTTTTTTTAAGACAGGATCTTGCTCTGTTGCCCAGGCTGGAGTGCAGTGACATGATCAGAGCTTAGTGAAACCTCCAGTGACTGGCCTGAAGTAATCTTCCCAGCTCAGCCTGAGTAGCTAGGACTGCAGTTGTGCACCAGCACATCCAGCTATTTTTTAAATTTTTTGCAGAGGTGAGGTCTCACTATGTGAAGATCTCAAATTCCTTGCCTCCAGCAATCCTCCTGCCTTGGCCTCTGAAAGTGTAAATATACACATGAACCACTGTGCCCAAACTGGATTTGAATTTGAAAATTATATCTGTCTTGTGGGCCAGGTCAGAAATGTTATTAACAGAGCCTTTTCAGTCTTTTGTTGTAGTATTTTATTTTGTGCCACGACATAGCAAAGTCAAGTCAAATAGTATTTATAAGACACCTACAGCACACACATAATTACACAGAACCTATTTTTAAAATATTTATTCAAAGTGATTATTTTCCATATAATTCTTACAGTAATTGGAAATGAATATCTCTCTTTTTAGAGTTATTTCTATTTCTTTTGCCTATTTGAAGTCTTATTTAATCTTAATGAGTTTAACATTTTTCACTAAAGTTGTAAAAGTGATTTTAAAATACATTAAAATTCTATAACATCATTGTATCACAACTCTGTAATGCAAAATTTATTCTCATCCTATAGATGAAGGAAATATTTTGTCTAGAAAACTTTATGTATTATTTTTCTATTGTAGCATAATAACCAAGAGTCAGCAAAAAGGAATGCTTGAATTAAGGTGTCTGTTAATCAGAGACAAACTACCATACACATGCCCAGACCCAAGTGTTTGTTATATATGTCAAGGACCTGTAGGTATGTCTTGCATAGCCTTAGGCCTGTTATTGGATCACTAAGAACACCTCTTAGAAAAGAGAGGGGTAGTAAGATGAAGCATTTCTTTTCTCAATTTTAGGGATCCCTTGGCCAAGAGTGGGTCTAGTCAGTCAGCCACTGGGGAAGAGACTTGTGATTTTATTTTAGTTCACAGTACTTAGCCCATTTTGTCTGATATTAATATAGCTCTCTTGGAGCAAGTGACTGAATGGTATAACTTTTTCTACTCTTTTGCTTTCAACCTATTGGCATTTTTTACTCTAAAGTGTGTTTCAAGTGGACAATAAACATACAGGTGGATAGTTTATTGTCTGAAAATCTTTTTAAATTGAAATTCTCATCAAGATAATATAGACTGACAGTTCTATGAAATAATGTAGAGAGATTCCCTTATACTTTTACTCAGTTTCTGCCAACTATAGTAAGATCTCATTACCAGTATATTGACATTGATATAATCCACTAACCTTAACTCCAATTGTACCAGGTTTCCATTGTAAAAAGAAAATCAAAGTCGCAGCCCTCACCACCACCACCCCTCTAAACCCTTAAACAGAAGAGAAGGGAAAGGCCTCAGGTACCTCTGAAAAACTGGCCCAAAAATCAATCCTTAAGGAAATTCCTTGCTAACCTCCCATAAGCAAGGGCATGCACATTGTACCTAAGTCTAGCACTTAAAACTAAACCCTTTTGGATTCTACACTAGTAAAGAATTACAAGTTTATCTTTGCAGGTAACAGACCTGGAGACAGACAGAATCAGACATTATCCCAGCTACATAGGGACATCTACATAATTGATGCTTCCTTCGCTCCCTTTTCCCTTCTAACATTCTCCTTATTTTACATTAAATGTAGATTTTGTGGACCTCACAAGAATGTAATCACTTTGCCTCATGAGCCCTCACCCCTCTTCCTTTTTTTCCTTCTCTCTGTATTCCTTTAAAATAGTGAAGCTTCCAACTTCCTCTTTGGATAAAACAGCCAGTCTGTCTGTAGTTCATTTTTTTCCTGGACACATCCTCAACTTTGGCTTAATAAAACTCCATTGATCAGTATTTTTGCCTCATTTACTTGAGTTGACAACTGGTCTTCATCTGTGTCTATGTATATATTCCTATGTATAGGTTTGTGTTTCCACGGTCAAAATATGGATTCTGTTGTGTTGGCCTTTGAGAACTTTGCCCCACCCCTCTTCAAGCTCCCTAGCTCCTAACTTGTCTTCCATTTCTAAAACTTTGTCATTTGAAAATACATGATATAAATAGAATGATAAAGTATGGGACTCTTGGAATTGACTTTTTCACTTAGCATAATTCCTTCGAAATTCATCCAAGTTATTGCCTGTATCAAATCTGTTCCCTTTTTCTTTTTTTCTTTTCTTTTTTTTTTTTTTTGATACTCTGTATCAAAAACAGTCCCAAAACACCTGGCTGTTTTGTTTTTTTTTTAAGAGATGGGGGTCTAGCACTTGCTCAGGTTAGTCTAGAACCCATGACCTGATGCAGTCCACCTTCCTCGGCCACCCAGAGTGCTAGGATTATAGGCATGAGCCACTGTGCCCAGCCTTGAGAGATCCTCTTTCTTCAACCTCCCAAGTAGCTTGGAACTACAGGCACCTGCCACAACACCCCACTAATTTTTGTGTTTCTAGTAGAGACAGGGTCTTGCTCTAGCTTAGGCTGGTCTCAAACTCCTGAACTCCAGCAATCCACTAGTTGCAGCCTCCTGAAGTGCTAGGATTACTGGTGTGAACTCCCACATCCAGCTGTTTTTTGCAGGTAACAGACCTGGAGACAGAATCAGACATTATCCCAGCTACATAGGGACATCTATGTAATTGATGCTTCTTTCAGTCCTGTGGAGTGGAGTGCCAGTTTTTTTAAATCATCCACGTGGTTAAAAATACCATCCACCCGGTTGATTCCAGTTTGGGACTGTGCTAGAGTGGAAGTTGCTACACAGAACCTGGCCAGTATAGTTAATAGCAAAGATTTATAAAAAACATCTGCATGCAGATGGGCTGCAACTGAAAATGGTGTGAGCCCCGAGTTTGGGCAATCCTTAAGGAAACTCATTAAGTAAGTTCTTTCCTATGGGGTTGAGTCCTGCTTGATCAACGTTCAGGTGCCATTGGGATTTGATGTGCAGCTCAGAAGGTGGTGAGCATGTCAGTGATAACTCAGTAACTCGTGATGTGGTGCACAGATCATCTACAGGCCTTATAAAAGATCAGAGGATTATCTGCTATAAATCTTTCACAACCTAAAAGGAATGTTTAACAGAACCCAGGGAAACATATAAAGTCCTATTTTGTGCTTAAATATATTTTTAAATATATAAATATAAATTTTTTGCTTATCTATACCCATCAAGGTAAAGAAAGACTAACAAGTCTTATTCTTTACTTAAGGAGTGCTTAAACTTTGAAAAGGTAGATATTTA
This sequence comes from Galagoides demidoff, assembly GCA_963574575.1. Taxonomy (NCBI): domain Eukaryota; kingdom Metazoa; phylum Chordata; class Mammalia; order Primates; family Galagidae; genus Galagoides; species Galagoides demidoff. Next base: position 13,327 of record CAUYQV010092568.1, on the reverse strand, counting down.
ATGAATGTTTAGACTTCCTGGAGGTAGAGAAAGACGTTATAACATGCTGTTACAAATAAAACTAGGGTGAATATTGTGTATGAAATTTTTTGCAAACATACATTTTCATGTCTCTGGGATAAATGACCTAAATGCAATTGCTGGGTCATCTGGCAATTGCAGGTTAGTTTTATAAGAAAGTGCCGGAGTAGCTGTAATCTCTGCTTTTTTTTTTTTTTTTGTTTTGTGGCCAGGGCTGGGTTTGAACCTGCCACCTCAGGCATATGGGGCCAGCCAGCACCCTACTCCTTTGAGCCACAGACACTGCCCAATCTCTGCTTTTTGAATAGCATATTCACTCAACTCATTTCACATAATTATTGATACTATATCAATATTTGTCATTTTGTGATTTTCTATATGCCTGTCTTTTGTGTTCCTCTGTTCCTTTACTATCTTCTCTTTTATTAGATACAGTATATCATTGTAATTCCTTTGATGACTTCTGAACTTTTTTTTGTGAGTTATTTTGTGAATGGCAGTTGTAGAGATTAAAGCATGTATCTTATCACAATCTACTTCATGTTAACACTTAATTTTGGTATAATATAAAAACTTTACACCAATATAGCTCTATTTCCTCTTCCTTTTTGCTATTACGATATATATTCCTATAAGCCAAACTTTATTGCTTTACAATTAAAATGTAAATTTGATGATGTTATTCTCATTAACAGCCTATGGTGATTTCCAAACGTAGCTGCAAGCTCTTTAACATAGCTTCCATCAAGATGGGACTGTATGACCCCTTTGAATCAAAGTGGGCTTGTCACTGTGTCAAACAATAAAGTGTGGCAGAAATGATGTTATGTGACTTTGATGGGTGGGTCATAAAAGGCCATTGGTCTGTTCCTGGGACAGGAACTGCTACTGTGTAACAGTACTGACTCTGGAAAAGCCATATGTAGTCCCCCTAGTTGACAGTCTCAGATGACATTATTAGTTTCCATACTCAGAACCTCCATAGTTGACCATTTCTTTGCATTTAACACTTACTGAAGTTGACCTAATTTTCATAAAGTTGACATGCATCACATGTAGGACTCAGTGTACAGTACGTCTAATTTCTCATATTGACCAACTCTGTATGTTGACCAGTTTGTTACAGTCCCTTAGGTGGTCAACTTATCTAGGTTCTACTGTATGTGAAGCAGAATGCTGGAAACATTCACCAATGTATAAGGGAAACAGTTTAAATCAGAAAGATGAGTCCACCTACCAAAACATTAAGATAGTTCTTCCTGTAAGAGACCACCATCTCTTAGGGAAAATCAAGTTAAATGTCTTGTCTTGAGGCCTCTGAAAACATCAGCTACTGGGTTTGAATGCCTCACCCTTGCTCTACTGACCAAGTATCTCACAGCTTTATTTCCTCTACTATAACACTTCATTAGGCTTTTGTGGAGGTAAGTGAAATAATGAATAAGCATAAAATACCAAATGGAAGCTGCTTTAGTAATCATCATCAGCTCATTATATCCATCAAATTTAAGCAAGCTTGGGTCAGCTTAATGACAACCATTTTAGAAGATGATGCTAGGGAAAGGTCAGGGGCAAGACACCAAGATAGAGCTCTTTTAAGGTAAGGACCATGTGTTATTCTGTGTCCCTGTTTTCTAGAATAATGCCTAATACATACAAAACCCACAATAACTGAAAATTAATCAAGTAACTGACTGAATAAGTTCTGTGGGCTGGATTGAGTCATCTAGCATTCTAGGTAATTTCTTGGGAGCCTATCCTGATAAAAGCTGAAGAATCTAGTGGAAATTTATGTTTGCAAGATTACCGAAGCAGTCTTAGAACTTGTTAGCCTCCATGGAGTATGGTAATGGTAGTCTTTCAGGGGTTGGGAAAAATAAAGACTAACTTGGAGGTTTCCTCCTACACCAAGGTGAGCCATCATGAGGACAACCCTAGCCTATGTTCTGAATCTTTAGGCAACTGGTATGATGTGCAGGGATTACTCTGAGAACCCTTTTCCTGTGACAATGCAATGGTTGATTAGGAGCCTTAGTCTCTCTCCACTCATCCTTCCTCAGTATGGGAATATCCTAGTTTTTCTTTGAATGGCTGTTGTTAGATTCATTTTTACCCACCAAATTATGAGAGCTTATCAGTGCTTTACCAAGAATAAGAATCACAACAGTGTTCATGGGGCTGACCCAGACCCATATCCAATTAGAAGATGAAGTATATTTATTCACTCATATTTAAGGGAGCAGAATCTCAGAACCTAATTGAAAATTTTTTTAAAGATTATAATAAACTGAATATTAGTCAGGTCAGTCGGAAATCTCAAAAAAAAAAAAACACTTGACAAAATCGACCATTCTTTCATGATAAAAACATTCAACTAATCAGGAATACAGAAGAACTTCCCGTAACGTGATAAAGGTCACCTATGAAAAACCTACAACTAATATAGTCATTGGTGAAAAAATGAAAGCTTTCCCCCTAAGATAAGGAACAAGACAAGGATGCTTGCTTGTGCCACTGCCTCTCAACAATGTACTAGAAGTTCTAGCCAGAAAATTAGGCAAGAAAATTAAATTAAAAGCATCCAAGCTGAAATGGAAGAAGTAAAACTATCTCTATTTGCAAATGACATGGTCTAATAAATAGAAAGTACTGACAAATACACACACACACTATTGGAACTAATAAAAAAGTCAATAGTTGTAGGATATAATAATATCATCAAACAAAAATCAGCTGTATTTCTATACACCAGCAATAATGTATCTAGTTTTTCTTTGAATGGCTATTGTTGGATTCACTTTTACCCACCAAATTATGAGAATTTATCAGTGCTACACCATATATATTTTGACAGTCTCACCGTACCACTCTGGGTTGAATGCCAGGGCATCATGATAGCTCATAGCAACCTCAATCCTCATGCCTCAGCTTCTTGAGTAGCTGGGACTACAGGCAGCCACCACAAAGGCTGGCTTTTTTCTATTTTCAGTAGAGACAGAGATCCACCCACCTCAGCCTCCCAGAGTGTTAGGATTACAGAGTGATCCACCACACCCAGCCAACCTTGTGAATATATTACAACCTACTGAATTTTACACTTCATAATGGTTAAAAGGGTGAACATTATGGCAATTTTGAAAAATCTAATGAAAATTACATTTGTTATACTGAGATATTTGTTAAAATGGGTAAATGCAGTTGTAGTAAACAGTGGTAAAAAAGATGTCATGACAGCACTTTTTAAAACTGTGGTACTGCAAATATTCTTGCTGTTCTGATTTTATAATAATCAGTACAGACTAAACATTCACTAAAGACCATGCATGTGTCCCCCAAACCTAGTTCTTTTCCTACTTTTGGTTTTATAAATGCTGGTGATAAACGAGGTCTGATTTATTACATGATCAATTTGTGTGATTGTACAATGGTTGTGATTCTAGGTTATCTTTAGTCACAAGTCATCATTAAGTGATTTGTAAAATTACTGTAATTTTATTTTCTAGAAAAAATAAATAAAAACTGTGGTAAACCGAGCCAGGCACTTGGCTCACACCTATAATCCTAGCACTCTGGGAGGCTGAGAAGGGTAGATTGCTTCAGCTCACAAGTTCAAGACCAACCTGAACAAAAGAGAGACTCCATCTCTACTAAAAATAGAAAAACTGAGGCAAGAGGATCCCTTGAACCCAAGAATTGGAAGTTGCTGTGAGCTTTGCCGTCACAGCACTCTACCTAGCAAAAGCTTGAGACTCTGTTTAAAAAAAAAAAACTGTGGTAAACTTACCATTTAACTATTTTTAAAGGGTATAATTCAGTAGCATTATGTATATTCACATTATCATGCTACCTAACCACCATCACCATCCCAGAACTTTTCTCATCTTCCAAAGTAAAACCTTTTACCCACTGTTCCCCACCCCCTGCTGACCACCATTCTGCTTTCTGTCTCTATGAATGAGACTACTGTAGGTACTTATATTAGTGGAACTGTACAGTATTTGTCTTTTTGTGACAGTCTTATTTCACTTAGCATAATGTCTTCAATGATTATCCATTTTATAGCATGTGTCAGAATATTTCATTGCACATATATGTTAAAATATTCTGCTTGTTCATTCTTCATTAGTCAATGGGTGTTTGAGTTTTTCCATCTTTTGGCAGTATGAATAATGCTACTATTGAACATATGTATACAAACTGTTCTGTCCCTACTTTTTAAAAATAAAAAGTCTCTGACTATGATGATTCAACTTACAGTTTTTCAACTTTATGATGGTGCAAAAGTAATAAACACTCAGTAGAACTGTATTTCAAATTTTGAATTTTGATCTTTTCCCAGGCTATGATATACGATAATGCCCTCTTGCAATGCTGGCAGGAGTGGTGAACCCAATCAGCCATGCAATCAGGGTGTGAACAATCCAACACTCTACAGTGCCAATACTGAAGATGCTGAAGCTTTCAATGTGTATTAAACACATTTTCAAGTTCAATATTTTCAACTTATAATGGGTTTATCAGGACATAATGCCATTGTAAGTTGAACAGCATAAGTAGTTGTTTTTGAAGGGAGATTTTGAAGAAAGTTTATTAAAAATAATATGAAAACACACAAATTGTTCTACACTAGCTGAAGGATTAATAATTTAGTTAAGTTGAAAGCTACCCAAAAGGGAACCCAAAAGAGCAATGATACTATTTGCTTTAAAAAAACACAAAAGACATAAAAGTATCCATTGCAAATTTATTATGCATTAGGAAGCTTAACCTAAAAACCAACAGCATAGTAAAAAGATATGTTATCTCTGTTCATAGCAGAACAGGTTTCAAAATATATTTTCTTTTAAATGTATTCAGTCAGTACACAATCCTTTATAAAAGTTGTATATATTTTTTTCTGTCAACACCTTCATTACATTTATAAATACAAGATTTACACAGCACCCCATCAAAAAAAAAATTAAAACCCCTTACAAATATCTACATATATGTCATACCTATAAAACTTTCAAAGGAGTGCTCTGTTAAAGGTAGGCCTTAGTTAATGGTCCATTTACTGATGCAGCAAAATACATATAAATCTGTAAAGTTTTCTTTGTCCATAAAACACCTCAGAAAATTAGCAAGACACTTTTTGTGAAACCGAGCTTCACTAAACCATAATATTTTAGAAAGGAATTTCATGTGCATATTCCATGAGATTCAAAAGTCAAATAAACAGCTTGAAATAAAAATTAAAAACAAATGCATACTACAGAGCAGTTAAGGCAGGAGTGTGATGGATGAGAAGTAGGACACAGGAGACATGGGAAAGAGCAAACAGTAATAATGCATTATGAGTCAGAACTTGGATATAAACTCCACTGGTATTTAGGTACTAACTCTCACACTTATTTGGGAATTTTTAAATTGTTAAAAAACTTTCTTAGAAATACCCTCCAATTTCTATGTTGCTACCAGAATGCTTAATGTGTTTTCTTCTTCTATAAAATCATCTTGGATCTGACAAGGACACTCCGTCCAGGAATCTGAGGTGTGATTTCTATACAATTTAAATTCATAAGAAAAATGTCCTTTATGTAACAAAGGTGATCACTGATCAGCATTATTAATGTCCAGAGAGATGTATGTATGTTGAATCTCATTTTAGCCAAGAATTAGAAGTAGAGAAAAGGAGAGTAAAACTAGGTTTTCATTTGACCTTTGGACAAAGACAAATAGATCCCTGATACTGAGTGACTCAAGAGTGACCACTCATCAACACCAAAGGGCTGAGAAAAAAATAAATTCAGAGAAACAGGAAGGAAAAAAATAAGGAATTCTTTACCTGCAATCTTGCCAGAGACAGCAGTCCTAGTACAATCCTGCACCTTCTGCTGAGAAGGGCATGGAAAGACTGCTGTCACTCTCACTCTGGAGTTATTACAGGAAAGCCATTGTTTTTTACTTAAGTTTCACATTATTTTCAAGGAAGTATTTCAAATCTTACCTGTGCACACAAAGAAAAAGAATAGAAGAAAACAAACAAACAAAAACAAAAACAAAATGGAGGAGGAAGAGCAAGGGTGGAAGGATGGAGGGGAACATTTATCAAACTTGGCCCTGAAGGATGCTGCTAGCTTCTCCCCTCCAGCACCAGGATGTCTCCATGTTGTGTGGCTCCCACCAGGGTTGTCAGAGATGGCATCTGCAGAATCCCCTTTTCTGCTCAGTTTACAGCTCAGTGCACTGATTCCCAGGCTCCTCGAAGGAAGAGAGCTCCCAGATGCTGCTGTCCTGAAGCAATGGCTCAATGTCCTCATCACTTCCCCGTTCTGGGGTGTTGGTCAGGCTGCCACTGCCACTGTTGCTATGTTTTTGAACTCCACTGGCTTTACTGTATTCAGGGATGAATAAGGCAACCAGAAAAGACATAAGAACTATACATGCTCCAAATAAAAATGGTGGGCCTGGGATGACAGCTCCCTGATGAATATAGAAAACAAGTAGAGACAAAGAATTTGGTTAGTATTTTTAACTCAAAATTAGTCCTGGATGAACCATACTACCATCATAAAAAAATGCTTCACGAAATGTCAAGGCAAACAGAGTTTGGTATCTGGAATATGACAGAGGACTTTTTGTACCACTTCTAAGTTGCTTAACCAAACTTATAAGACTGTGATAGTTGCTCACCTATATATCATTTTGTGACCTCAAATCATGTACTGCTATACAGGAACATTAATTCCAGCTTGTACAAAAATCTATACTAAATATCATTTAGAAGGAAGACAGGAAGAAGTTTCAAATAGTAAAAAAAACACCTCTCCTTAATTTTAAACTGGATTTCTAGGTCATTTCATATTTTATTTAGGCTGGGCTTAGCTAGAGAATAGAAAAGTAATTCTGTTCAGAATCTGAACAAAGTTGACACATCTTTTACATAAGATAGTAAATCACTGGCCAGGCGTGGTAGGTCATGCCTATATTCCTAGCCCTTCAAGAGGCTGAGGCAGGTTGATCACTTGAGCTCAGGAGTTTGGAGACCAACTCAGAGCAAGAGCAAGACCCCATCTCTACTAAAAATAGAAAAAATAAAATAGCCAGGCATTGTGGTGCACACCTGGAGTCCCAGCTACTCAGGAGGCTGAGGCCAGAGGATCATTCAAACCCAGGAGTTTGAGGTTGCTGTGAGCTATGACTACATGGTACTCTACCCAGGGTGACAGAGTGAGACTCTGTCTAAAAAAAAAAAAAGATAGTAAATCACTAAAATGACCCTTCCTTGATCCTAGGAAGCAATGAACATTGCTGTAAAATACAACAGTAATATACACATAAGAATGCCTTACAAATTTAAGATCACAAGATTTTGCCATAATCAGATACAAGCACTGTTACAAAATTAGACTTATCACCAAATTACCTGTAGGGGAGTATTGTTAGCATTCAATTTGGGGCCCAATTCGGTCAGTTCCACGTGGAACATGTAGAATATGAAGCCATAAAGTGCTGGCCCCAGGCCATTGCATAGTCCTCTTATTCCAGTTATGATCCCCTGTGCAACTCCTAAATCAGAACAGAAAGAAGTCAGCCCAGCCTCAGAAAAGCAGCTCAAGATTTGAAACTGATGGTACCATCCTACAACCATAACACACTGATTCACCTAGACTGAGTAGAAAACATGCTGAGGAAAGTAGTTTAGGAAAACTGCATCCATCATTCTTTCACTGTTAAATATTTCCTTGCTATGCCCACTTAATGCTGTCCTCACTTTCTGTCTTAAGATCTGTAAGGAGGTGAAATGATAATGATGTTCTAAATTGTGTTTGGGTGAATTCTTCAGATCAGTTAGATCTCCCTATAAATGAGAAATACAATGCAAAACTAATATTCTCCCATTTCAGGGAATTTCCAGGTTGAGATTTCCTTGCTCATTTAATGGTGCTTTTACAATCAAAGTATGTTTTTCACTTCAGGCAGCCCAGACTACATGAATACAGAGCAATCTCCCCAGACATATTCCATCCTCACAGTTGCATTCTGGGCCCATCTCCCTGTAGACCTGTGTTGAAAAATCCAAGTAGTGCCAATTTCTTGGTTTCTCTTTGTTCAAAAATCACCTGAACTACACATGAAATAAATGCTTCTGTAAGTCAAAAATGGTGCAATATAATACAGCCTAATATTATGTGTTCTAATAGTTTTGTAAGCTGAAATTTAGAAACCTATGTATTAGCACAAAACAGTCAAAGAAAATTTGTGCCCCAAAGGACAGGACTGTCTGTCAGACGCCAAGGGAGAGTTAGTCCTCCATGGATGACTCACAATCATCTGCACTTCAGACAACCTACCACCCCAAGGATACAGCCAGCTGAGTTACTGAAGACAGTAGTAACATATAGAATTTGTGGTCTTCAAGTAATACTATTTAAAAATGGGTACAAGTAGGACGGCTTTCCTACTGTAGGATTTCCTTTTTTTTTAATTAGAGAGATGAGGTTCACTATGTTGCCCAGTCTGGTCTCTTTACTCCTGGCCTCAAGCGACTCTCTTGCATTGGCCTCCCCCAATACTGGGATTATAAGCCTAACCCACAGTGCCCAGCCTAAGATAACTAATTTCTGACATGGAAAAATAGATGCAATGAATAAACCATTTTTTCTAATTTAGTTTTTTATTAACTTTTAAAAGGGCTCTCAGGCATTGAAAATTTTTTCACTCCAAAAATTCTCTACTTTCCTCCTGTAAGGCAAACCTTAGAAAGCAATGGGAAACGATTAAATCTAGCAGTGTGAACTGCTTGAACGGAAAACAGAGTTTAAGATCAGTCTGACCAAGAGAGAAACCCAGTCTCTACTAACAACAGAAAAACTAACTGGTTCTGGTGGCACATGCCTGTAGTCCCAGTTACTCAGGAGGCTGAGGCAAGAGGATCTCTTGAGTCCCAGAATTTGAGGTTGCTATAAGCTATGATGGCACCATGGCACTCTACCCAAGGTGAGAGTCTTACTCTGTCTCAAGGGAAGAAAAGAATCCCAGCATTTGGGAGGCAGAGGCGAATGGACTGCCTGAGCTCACAGGTTCAAGACCAGCCTGAGCCAGGTAAGACCCCCCCCCAATCTCCTACCGTGTTGCCCTGAAATAAGACCTACCCAAAAAATAAGCCCTAGCAGGATTTCTATGCATTTGTTAAAAATAAGTCCTACCCCGATAATAAGATCTAGTGATGGGTGTCGCTATGCAGCATATCTGCATAGCCAGGCCATGCATTTCAGCATGGAGAGGAAGACATTCTCTGAAAATAAGCCCTAGTGTGTCTTCTTGAGAAAAAATAATTGTAAAACAGTATCTTATTTTCGGGGAAACATGGTACCTACCACTCTGTAGCCAATTATCAACAACTACAGACTTATGTTTTCTTTATTCTCTCAAAGAACCATTTTCTAAATTAAGCTCATGGACTTTGAGTTATCCCCAAATGAAAGGTATCTGAGTGATTAAAGTGATTAAATAAATAAATAACTCATGGCTAACTGGTCTTTCACTGTTTAAGAGACATGTTAATGTCTTGTAATTCCTATGGTAATGAACAAAACAAGAATCAAATCTGAAAAGGGGGGTCCTCCCCTTAGCTCAGTGGGTAGGGCGCCGGCCACATACACCCAAGCTGGCAGGTTCGAACCCAGCCCAGGCCAGCTAAACAACAATGACAACTGCAACAAAAAAATAGCGAGGCATTGTGGCTATAGTCCTAGCTACTTGGGAGGCTGAGGCAAGAGAATCACTTAAGCCCAAGAGTTTGAGGTTGCTGTAAGCTGTGAGGCCCTGGCACTCCACCAAGGGTGAGACTTTGTTTCAAAAAAACAAACAAACAAACAAACAAAAACTGAAAAGGGAAAATGGATAGTTCTATTTCTAATTCCAAGTAATCTACACTGCTAAGTCCAGGTTTTTAAAATGTGAGTACTAAAAGCAGGGAAGAAAATAGATCTTCCTATTTGGCTAGGTACATCCTTGAAAAGGGACCATAAAACTATCAACTCCTACTACAGACATACAGAGTTCAGAGCTTCTCATGCTTCTAGCAAAGGAGTCTCAGCTAAAGGACTAAACCAGAGGGCAGCAAATTTACCTTGCTGATCTGACTCTGCATTCCGAGAGACAAGAGCACTGACTGCTGGAAATGTGATACTGGACATGGCGGCCACAGTCCCCGCTGCCCACATCATCCTACAATGACAGAACAGGCTGCAGTCAGGAAGCAGGCCAGCCCCAAGGAGCTTACTATTCAGAATATAATCAAAATATAATCAAAAGTATAAATGCATTCTGTTTTCTCCTACTAAGTTTTATTTATTTTTCTCTCTTTAAAAATGGATTTTTTTTTTTAACCTATAAGGTTACACATCATACTGTTAACACCAATCACCATTTCATGGGCTGAGATGGAGACAGACAGTCTTTCAAAATCTTTTCTTCTCTCTGGTTTCTCTATTACCATCATTATACATAAGCTCAATGATGTTCATAAGGGGATTTCTTTTGTTTCTAAAAACATCTTCCCCACTGACCACCTCCTCTTTCTTTGTACACTATTTCTCAGTATGTGCACTTTCACACTGCCCTTGAGCTAAGCAGTCTGTTACCTCTCAACAGAGCATAGTGTGCCAATTGAAGAAAACAAAGCCTTCTTTCCTTAGACCTTTGTTCCTTTTTCTCAATGAAATAGGCATTAAGTGTGTGCTAGTATGAAGTATTAGTGTGTGTAAAGTGAGACCACAACCAGGCCTTTAATTGAGTTGGTCAGGCTTTCCTTGTGGATAATCTTTAACTGAAAAAGAAAAAACCTTTATGATGACAAGTCTTTCAACACTATGTAGGTTTGACTGAATCAGCTACTGAACCAAAGTTCACAAGACCAAAATAAAGAACAATAATCAATAAAATTAATCTGGTAAAAAGTTGCATAGAAAGAGCAACTGGTTCAAATAAAATTTGGAACTTCATATCTATCTGCTCTCCAAATTAAATACTGACCACTAAAGCTCTTCTGGTTTCTCTAAATTATGTCATCTGTTAATGCGTGCAAAGTGAAGACCAGCTCTGAGGTCTAAAATGGAGAAGGCACTCTACATTTGGTGACCAGACACCTGGGGAAACTTGTCACATAACAAAACAGAATTTAGGATTCTTTCTTCTCTTCTTATTCCACAGGACTTATTTTGACCTTCCTTCCTATTTGTGAGATCTAACATGCAAGCAGTAAACCATGGTTTTGAAAGAGATTTTCACGTTCATCTAGCTTAAATCCTATATTTTATAAAGGTTATGTTATTACGTCAAAGTCACTCAATTAACAATAGCAGTGAGGCCTGCTATATCGTCATTTTTCCTGTTTTTTGATGACTGTATGTGATGTCCCTAAAAACTAACAAATGTGTTTTAAAAAGTAGACATAGATGGGCGGCACCCGTGGCTCAAGGAAAAGGGCACCAGCCCCATATACCAGAGGTGGCAGGTTCAAACCCAGCCCCAGCCAAAAACTGCAACAGTAACAAAAAAGTAGACATAGAAATTTATTAGGGACTTGGGGAAAGAGTAATACACACTCTCTTTCATGTTTAAATGGATGGAGCTGGATCATATTCTTCCTAGTAAAGTATCTCAAGAATAGAAGAAAAAGTATCCAATGTACTCAGTACTATTATGAAACAAATATATAATCACCCACACTTTCATATGAATGATAAAACACAATTATAGCCCAGAAAGAAGGAAAGAAGAGGAAGGCGAAGGGAAGGGAAAGGGGTGACTGGGTGGAGGGAGGGTAATTGGGTGAGATCTCACCTATTATGCATATTGCAAGGGTACATGTCAAATATATCAAGAGTACAGTATAAATGTCTTAACACAATTAAGTAAGATGAAGGCTATGGTAACCAGTTTGATGTAAGCATTCCAAATTGTATATAAAATCAGCACATTGTCCCCCATAAATGCAGTAATATACACAATTATGATCTAATAAAACACACACATACTCATTTAAGCAATAATTCAGTGAAAGCCCACTGACATGAAGAAAATCTTTATAAAAAATCCTAAGTTACTAGGCGGTGCCTGTGGCTCAAAGGAGTAGGGCGCCGGCCCCATATGCCAGAGGTGGCAGGTTCAAACCCAGCCCTGGCCAAAAAAAAAAAAAAAAATCCTAAGTTCCCTAACTTCATCTTTCCCCAAAGTAAAGCCTATAAGTTTTTGCTGTTAAGTATACCAAACTAGTAAAATAACACCAAACTAGCTCAAGATCCTCTGAGATATACCTGTCTGGCAGTTCATGAGAATCTAAGGGTGACACTTACCAGGCCTGAGATCCAAAACCGTACCAGGCTAACTGGAGCATCTGAAAGCCCAAGCCAAGGAGGACAGTATTCTTATTACCTAATGATCTCATCAAGATGCTAAGAAAGATCGTCTGCAAAGTAAAAAAAGACAACCCTAAGAAACCACAAAGAATATGAATGCAAGCACTGTAAGTGAGGCCTACTCACTGCTGACCAGTGACCTACCACTGTGACCTCTAAGGGAACGCCGCCTGACCACTACTGATGTATCTCTATAGGATTGGAGTTTCAGGGGCTGAACTGGGCTCACAGTCTTCAGCTTTCTCACCAAGAATCCTGTTTACCACATGATGCTCTAATGGGATGTACAAAAGGTTATCATAGCTATTCATTAGTTACCATGATTGAAATGGACACTCCTCAGTCTCTCTGGAGAAATGCCAAATACCTATCTGTAAATTGCAAACTCTTGATGAATAGAATACATAGGATCTGCTAGAGGTTTCACAGTTTCACAAAGCTGGAATTGATGTAATTTGATTTTTAACAAATAAATACTCTGCTGGGACAGTACAAAAGAGAGTTAAAGATGACTCTGGGCTAAATGACCAGGATTTGTAAAACACAAACCAATCTCATGAGAACTTGAAAGTTTAACATAATTTACATTTGCTAAATACAGTTCAACAAAAACAAAAAAACAAAAGGTTTTTGCCTTGATGCATTACCTATTACTTGGATGAAGCAGTTCCAAAGCCTTGCTTCCCCTTAAGAAAGTTATCACAGAAGGGGGCTCCATTTGGCCTGGCAGCCACTTCAGGTAAACAGCCTCTGAGGCAGTCCTATATGATGCAGTGAATCTACCTAAGCACAACAGTGAATTAATCTGAAGGACATATGCTTCACCTTTTGTGGTGTTGTCTTTATAACATATGGGAAAATGGGGTGGAAGAACCACACCTACAGTGCATCTTACAAGG